>CM038222.1:21216168-21358657 GCA_021442155.1 Cymbidium sinense
TCATAATTCATTAATATTCTCATTTATATTCACATATATAAATGAAATATAAATTCAAACTAATCAAACTAAACTCAAAAGTCAAATTCAATTCATGAAATTCTCTTAAGTCCTTAATTTTCCATGATTTAAATCCACTTAGGCTCACTTTACCCAAAGTGACCTAAAGTACCCTTATGAGCCAAATTCTAATCCTAACCAAATTGGATTGAAACAAAGTCACCTATGCCTCTCATCATGATCAACAATAATCATGGGATGATCAATCAATCAAATTGGGTCAAACCAAGTCAAACCTAAGGGTTGAGCAAGTCAACACTTATTCCAAAATGAAACCTAACATAGCCAAATTCCATCATAGGCTAAATTGATTGAAACCATTGATCTAAGTTCACTCATGACCTATGTTTGAACTTAACCAAGCCAACATTTGAGCCTAACCTAGGACAATTGGCCACTTGACCCAACTTGACCCAACTTGACCTAAAAAGTCAAAATGTGTCAAAACTTCATCTAAGCTAAATTGGTTGAAACCAATGGGTCAAGTTCATTCCAAATCACTTGTGGAAATTGACCAAAGCCTCAATTAGCCAACTAAACCTGGCCTAGCCCAAGTGACCTTAGACCCAACTTGACCTAAAGCGATCATGTTGAGCCAAATTTGAACTTAACCAAAATTAATTGAAAATAAAGATACTAATCCACTCCATATGACTAACCTAACCTAAACCTACCCAGGTCAAATGGGTCAAATAGTTCAACTTGAACCATTTGACCTAAATGAAGTAATATGAGCCAAATTCAAAACTATACCAAATTGAACAAAACCAAAGCCACCAAAACATTTCAAATGGTCATATGAACTTGACCCAACCCTTGGTTTGACCCAATTTGAACAATTGGTCAACTTGACCCAAGTTGACCCATTTTGACTAGGTCAACATGAGCCAAACCTTATCAAATGAATTCCAAATCTCATGAAACTTGGCCAAACCTAGTTTCTCTACATACCCAACATATTCAAATTAAAAATCAGCAAAATGACCATTCTACCCTTAGGCCATAGAACAAATTTTGACTTAATCCATGGGTAATTTGGTCATACCCTCTTCATATCCACTTGATGCTTTCCTAATAGCTCAAGGGGACCTAATGAAGAGTGGTGCACCCAACCCAATGGGTTTAGGTCAGCCCAATTGGCCCCAAGGACAAACCCAACCCCATGGGTCAAATTAGCTCATTCCAAATCCCTCTTCCACTCAATTCAACCACATGGGAGATTGGCAATCCACTCAAGGCCTCAAACTGACCATGTGCCAACTCAAAATGGATCAAACAACCTTCCCATTATGATCAATTAGATCAAAATGGCAAAGAAGCTCCCATGATCCTTCAAGGGGAGATACCCCAATTCAATTCAAAACCATCATTCCTCAATTGATCAAGCCCTGAGAGTGTTACAAAGATCGAGAGCCTTCCTAAGCATTCTTAGAGGGATTTGAAAGATTTCTCTCCTTTAGAAAATAGGGGAGCTCATTTGAACTTCTAAGTTTCTCCACACTGAAAACCACTTTAATTCCTTCTACACACTTCCTCTATGGATCAATCCGAGCACACTCAAGCTTCCACTTGAGTTTCCACAGTAAGGAGAGGAGCAATTGGATCAAACTGCATGAGATTTGAAGTGGTGTTGGTCCATAGAGCAATCCACTCAACCCCAAGGCCTAAGAATTTCAACAGGGCTTCATCTCCACTGACAAGCTACCATCTCAAGCGTGATCACCTCCAAGAGGTATGGAATTTTCCAAGCACCTAGCATAGGAGGTGTTGGTCTTTGTGAAAGGAATTTTAATTCATGCAAATTACACTTGGATGTGTTCCTTTTTCTTTAGATGGTGAGGGTAAAATTTTGTTTCAATGAGCTCAATCATCTTCCCAAGATCATGGACATCTCTCTATTGATCTAAGGGAAGAACTGGGAGATCTTGGTCATCCATCTACTGTTTTGGATGGACGGCTGAGATTATTCCCACATTTAGAATTTCTTTTATCCCTTTTAAAACTGGGAGATCCATCCGATCTTCGATCGGATGGAGATCAAAGATCCCCGCCCACCACCACTTGATGTGATGTATAAGCGGGCGGTGTGTAAAGCACCACCACCACCACGATCATGTCAGTTGAGGGATTAGTTAGGATTCTTAATTAATGCAAATTAATCTATGGATCTTTTAAAATTTATATCTCTCTCAATATAATTCAAATAAATATGAAATAAATTTCAATGGAAAGATAATTCGACCCAAAATATTTTAAAAATAATTTCAATGGATTTTGAATAATGCTTTTCTATGATATTGGGTTTTAATGGAAATTTCATTTTGCTAATTACCTCTTAATTATGCCTCTGGTTAATTCCAAACTTCTTGGCTATATTTTAGGATGACTACCTCCCCTAATTTTCTTGGGATTTATTGAAGGCTTAATTGGGGGAATTGCATATGAGTTTCCTAATTACTCCCTTAACCTAATTAAGGATAATTAAGGTATGATTAGTGGTTTTAATCCATTATTAGAGTTGATTAAGGTTAGATCAGAGAGAGAATTTAAGGGAATTTTCCTAAGCTATTCCTAAACCCCTTTTTCTTTCCTTAATCTTCTCTTAATTAAGTGTTAATTCATTAATTATGCCCTAAATTAATTTCTAAAAATTCTAAAAATTTCTAGAACTTAATTAATCTACTTTGGGTAGATGCTTAGGTGTTGAATAGCCTAAGTTCAATTAAGGAAATCAAAACCCAATTCATATGTGTGAAAGGGTGTTTTGAAATAACTTAAGCTAAACCCCTTTGCTTAATTAACCATTAATTAAAAGCCAAATTAGGCCTTTTCTTATTAGGTGCATTGCAAATTTAAATTTCTTGTGAGTTTTTATGTCATCTCATTGGCCCATAATTATTTGGTTAACTATGTTAAGGTGGTGTAAGGTTTAAGGTTTAATTAAGTTACTTAATTCATACCTTAATCTAATTAATACATAAAATGAATCTAATCATCTAAAATTATAAAAAAAATATCAAACACATGTGGGAATGTGTTAGGAACAAACTCAACTCACCTTTTCAAAATTAAATCAAACTTCAAACTAAATAAAATCACATTGAATACACTTTGATTTATTTTAAACTTTCTTATTCCATAAGAATGTCTTCAGGATTTAATTAAAGTGAATTTTTTACATGCTTTCATTGCTTTGAGTCTTTCCCCAACATGTTAAATTTGTATGTCATGTGGTTTCATGCATTCATATTTTTCAAATTCAAGTTTAAAATGAAATTGTTTACTTTATGTCAAATTTGCATGTGTTGGCTAAAGTAGAAATATGAGTGGTTATCACTACTAAATTCAACTTATTTCAAAACATATAAATCAAGTATCAAATCTAAAAGTATGCTACTTATATTATAATTATGAGCATGCATGTGAAAGAATATAAATGTGTGCATAGCATAGGTTTCTCCTCTATTTTATGTTAGCATAGTTTTGGATAGGAGTTGGTAAGATGTATGGTTCATTTGAAAAGAACCTAACACTTATGTAACTCCATATTCTATTCATCTCTATGCTACCACTTAAGAAGGGTTACCTATACTAGCACACATAAATTGCATAAACAAAAATGAATTAACTAATACAATTTTGGCATTCTTTCCTCTCCATTTCATTTCTTTTATACACATGTTTGTATTTAAGGAAAGTGGTATATTAGTTTGGACAACCTTGAGGTTGTGAGGCTTTAAAGGTCTTGTACCTTACACCTCTGGTTAACAATGGCGTTGTACTCATGCCTTTCTTACTTTCATGTGTGTATGTGAAATTTTGGATATAGAAACCCTTCTCTACGTAAATAAATCATGCATAGTAAACTTCTAAATTTCCCTAAATAGATTACTTAGCATGCATCATAAAGTGTGTTAAATGTTCTCATTTGTATGTATAGATATGCTTAGGATTCACTCATATGCATGTTATACATGTTGGGAAAAGAAATGAAGTGATGTGTGTTTTGTAAATTTGGTTCATTTTGTTTAATCTTAAAATGCCTTTTTTGAATAGGTTTATTTAGAGTTCATCTAAACTTAGGATTAATTAAAATACATAATCAAAACATTCACTAAAAAAACTAAAATGTGAACCTACTTTAGAAATTACTTAGGTTAAGGAAAGAGAAGTTCTCTTCTCTTTCCCTCTTCATAACTTAGTAATTAATTATAGATTCACTTGAACCTAATCAAAACATGAAATAAAATCAACCTAAGACAAACAACTAAAACTTACATAAAACCCTCCTCTAAGTTGAACATGTCTTCACACACTTAGAAAATTTGAACCTAAACCCATAGCTAAGCATACCACACAAACCTTCAAAGCACACACATTAGCCTATGTCACCATTTCTAGCTTTAGGTTAGGTGCATGGTTTGATGTTTCATTTTATTTTGTGATATATGTTTTAGACTGGATGTTAGGGTGTATGCTCATAGAATGAATGGTAGGATGCTCTTAGTCTTATCATTATTTTCTGCAAAGGATTGTGCTTAAGGGGCGCTATCATAAATAAAAATATAAATGCTTTTGCTTGTAGGTGCTTTATACCTCTAAGCATAATCCAATAGGCTACGTGGACTTAGTCACCTATGTTTGGGGTGATAAGTCCAATGTACATGCTTGGGATTTGTTAGGTCTGTTTCAGCTAACCATTATTTTGCAGGTGTTAGTTAGATTTTCACTTTTTCTTTTCATGTAAATTTCTACAATTAGGATTTTGGAATGATTATTATGGGGATTAGGATGAGCATTGGTCATAAGATCCTCCTTGACCTTTGAGAGCCATGGTGGAAACTCTCCTCCTTACTTCTTGATTTTGGCCAATAACTTTATTTCTCATGCATTAGGCATATGAATCCTATTAGCCCGAGTCAAAAATAATTGTCCAAAAATAAAAATAAAATGAAATTTGAATTGCATTAGATTTAGGTCATTTGAAGCATGCCCTTTACATGATATAGTCTCTTTAAGGAGTGAGTTTAAGGACTTAGTCTCCTTGTAAATAAATAATAGCCTAGCTATCTTACATAAGCATAATGACTTGCCTACATGTATTTAAAATCATAGGAAGCCACCCCAGCATTGTATGTCCAAGCTATGTGGTTTGTCCTCTCTTGTGGAGGCAAACCACCAATTACCCATTTTGTCTTAGATTTAGGTTCACTGGCCCTCAAAGCTCCCTAGATTTAGGTTATGAGGTTGCTTCTCCCCTTTGTGGGCCATAAGCATAATTCCTCACCTCTTAAGCATTTTCTTAATCTTGTATTAAAGAATCATAAGTTCAATATTTATAATAAAAAATTCAACTCAAATAAATTAAATCAATTTCAAAATTGTAAGGCCTATCTATAGGATAGTTTGAGATTGTTCGCTAGGTTTCCTAACATCGTGGGCATCTCCTACTTATCTTCCATTTTGGCTTTAATAACTCCCTCTTTGATCAATTTGATCTTCTTCAAAATGAACCAATCGATTGATAGTTTTTTCCAATTGAAATCTTTGAAGACAACGATCATTTACCTTAATGGAGAGTTTTCCTAAGGAATCATCATTCTATAGGATGTAATTAACTATGGGCTCTTGCCCCTGTAAGGACCATAACAAACCTGGTTTAAAATAAACTCTGCTTTACTTTTCCATGTAAAGTAGGGGAAGAATCTCTAGTACATATGCACACCCATCGTCCTTAAGAGTCCTTATTGAGGTGATTAGGTCCATTAAATGGTAGTGACTTTATCTCTCAAGATAGTACACTATTTCCTTAATGACATACCCAATCACCTGAATAAGTACATCTGCAGATCTGTGTGGCATCCTAAAAAGATGAATTTCTATATGGTTGCCTCTTTCATTTCTCCCCACAGATTTGAAGGCGGCTCCCCTCCCATATAGAAATTTTTTCCATAGATATTTCTGGCGACTCCGTTGGAGATGGTTCCTCTCTCCATCTTTGGTAAATGATTATTGTCTTTGAGTATCGATAGTAGGTTTGTAATTTGGTATGAATCCAAGATTATCTTTCTTTACGTTGGCACTTAGCTTATTTCATTCTTAAGATTGAGTTAGCCAACATCTTTAGGTTTTAGGACCGCACTCTATGTTGGTCTTAAAACCCCCTTTGGGTTCTCCAATGGGTAAAATTGAAAAGATCTAAATAAAAAAGAAAACATTCTAAAGACTTCCTCCTTATCATTTTCATGATAAGGAAAGGTTCATCCTAAAATAATGAAGATAAGATAAATTTTCCATAAGAACTTTGCTTTTCAAAAAGCACATTTTCAAAAAATGCACTTAATATAATATTTTCACAAAAATTTATCACCCTCATTTAACAATTCCCCATAATTGTTACATGTAGGATTTTCAAAAATAAAAACAACATTTTCCAAAAGCACAAATGAACATCTTCCTTCAAATTCATTTTGAGAGATTTCATTTTGAAATAAAATAAACAATCATCTTTCCAAAAAATCAAAATCATAAATAGAAGTTTTCAAAAAGCATACATGAATCTTCCCATTCAATATATTCACACATTTTCAATGGAAGTTTCATTTTCAAATAAAACTAAACTTTTCAAAAATACACATGAACACATTCATTTAATATACTCAAATTTATTAAATGAAGATTTCATTCCCAATTAAAAGTAAATATCATTTGGGAAATCCCACTTAAACATATTCCACATATGATTAAGTTGGAATTCCTCTCTTTCAAAAAGCAATAATCACACATAAAATAAAATTTTCACTTTTCCAAAAATAAGATTGATCTCCATTCTACATACCCAAATTTGTTGAATGGAAGTCCTCTTTTTCATAAAAATTAAAACTTAAACAATCACATTTTTAAAATTTTAAACATATATGGAACTTCATTTAACATATCCAAATTTGTTAGGTGAAGTCTCCAAATCCAAAATCCAAAAATTTTTCAAAACACATTTGGAACTTCATTTAACATACCCAAATTTGTTAAGTGAAGTCTCCATATTCAAAATTCAAAATTTTCAAACACATTTTGGAACTTCATTTAGCATACTCAAATTTGCTAAGTGAAGTTTCAAATCCAAAATTAAAATCAACAATCATATTTTAAAATTTTCAAACAACTCTTTGGAACCTCATTTAGCATACTCAAATTTTTCTAAGTGAAGTTTCCAAAGTCAAAACCAAAAAAATCTCAAACACCTTTGGAACTTCTTTCCTTAGCATACCAAATTTTCTAAGGAGAAGTTTCCATTTTCAAAACTAAAACAAATCAAAAATTTTGAACACACCATTTGAGTTTCATTTAGCATACCCAAATTTGCTAAGTGAAATTTCCATTTCACAAAACCAAGTGGGACTTCATCTTTAGCATACCAAATTTGGTAATGTTAATTCTCCACTTTGGAAACACATCTAAACAAATGAAACACTTAGGATTTCCTTAGCATCTAAATTTGCTAAGGATCCTATTTTCAAAAAAAATCAAAAAACACACTTGTTCTTCACTTAGCATACCTAAATTTGCTAAGTAAGAATTTCAAATTTTCCAAAAATCAAAATAAAAAAATTCACAAAAAGAAACAATTACTTTCTTCAAATATTTCACTTAGCATACCTAAATTTTCTAAGTAAAATTCCAAAATCACCAAACAAAAAAATAAAATCAATTGACCCTTACTTTAACATACCCAAATTTGTTAAAGGAAAGGGTCCTCAAATCAAAATTCAAGTTCAAACATGAACCTATGGAAGCATCCTTATCAAAATTTTGAATTCATATTTCAACATACCCAAATTTGTTGAAGTTGGATTCATATAAAATTCCTCTTTCAATCAATCTTCTCAAATCCATTTGAACCCCACTTAACACTTCCAAGTTGTTGGATGTGGGTTCAAATTTTTATGTTCAAAAATTTAGAAATCTATAAAGATAGAAATCTGATACAAACTCATTTCTCATTGCAGATTCTTATAGTGAGCACAAGTCTGCCTCTACAATTGTTGAAATGGTGGTTCTCATAAGTTCATTTTTACATTCCCCATGGTATGGATCGCTTCCAACTTCCCCCCCAATGCCACTTTGGTAGGGATTGAGGGAGCAGGATTATGTGAGGGCACCCCCCAACAACTTGACAAGTGGCGTCATTAGGATTGAATTACCCTCTACTGACATGTCCCGAAGAGGAAAGCAAGCACCACGTGCTTCAATTATATTAGTGCGCAGTGCTATTGTAGTAACCCAAGTCTCTCAAGAGTGAGTGGCTAGTACCATCTCATATGTACCCTCTAAGGGTAAGGCTCCCCGGTCTGGGCTTTCCTCCCATTTGAGTATGGGTCTAGCTCACACTCCTCCCATCCATACATGTGTAGGAATAAGAATTGTGATCAGCACCACACCAAGATCAGGGAGTTAGAGATTCACGAGAGTTCCTCATTGTTACTTCACCACTACAAACTAGTTCTATCCTCTAGATCGAGAGAGGATGTCAATAGGATCTGTTCATCACCTCCTCCGGTGCATTATCGTGCCAGCCGTGGAGGTCATGTCGCCTATCTATCTATCTTAGTAGGTGGAGCATACGGATGCTCAGAGTTTGGAATATAGTTTGATCTTTAATCCATCATCCCCCATAGCTTGGGGAAGTAGACTTGCCATACAACACATATAACTAGCAGGGAGAGGCGGAGGTTAAGCCATTAGTTGGCAGCCTTCTCTCTGATTGATTTTCCAGCTCAACGCGCTACCCACATACCATATTGACAGTATCCTCCTCACTGGAACTAGTCATCATAGGAGGATAGCTCCTATGCACAGAGAGTTGGTGGTGTCTCCATCCCACTGCTCTACCCCTTGTCCGACATCATCAGTTCAGGTTACATCATCTCTTGTTCCATCTAAGGCCATGAAGGGGGGAAAAGCGCACATTGTGATCTGCTACAAAGGGATCCTACCCTTCTACACCACCCATTATGGGTAGGTGAGCTCTCGGTCAACCGCTCAATAATGGTGTGGGCAGACCCAAAGCATCGTTCATCCCTTCACCAACTCCACCCATACGATGTGGAGATGGTGACAAGATTTTAGATATTCCAGGACACCATGCACTAGTGGTAGTGGAACATCCTAGGATTGTTACCCTCTCATACCACTATGGATGTCTTCATCTAGTGAGAATCCACACAATCTCTAATGGCAAGTTAGGTGCGGTGCTTCTCAAGACATACATAGTGATCACAGTCCTAGACTATTTGTACCTACTCAAATGGATCATTCTTTAGATGAGATAGCACATTATTTCATGGAGAAGGAAATCTTGGGTTGGAACGATGAAGAGAAGTCAACTCGAATGAAGATGACTTATTGGGGGACTCAATTGGAGTCTGCATGGTTGACACTAGGGGATCTCTTCTTAGGGAACAACAAGCCATGGAAGGTGATAAGGTTGATCAAGGAGACACCACAGAATTAGCCCAGTACCTCCGACATCAGTTAAGGTGGAAGGATGAGCAGATTGATAGGATTGGCACGTCAGTTACAAGACTTGTTAGTAGCAGTTTCAGTGCTTCAGAAATAAGCCCCTTTAGTTCATCTTTCTCCAGTCAAAGTCAGTCAGCCTGAGTTAGTGCATGTCTTGGACCCAGTAAAGACTCTACCTCTTTTTGAGCAAGGTAGCACTAGCCTATATAAGAAGGAAGTGGAAAGTACCTCCATACAAGAAAAAGACATAAAATCCATGGTTGAAAGGTGAAGGAAGCTTTGGCTCAAGCAGGAGGATCATCACCCAAAGGGTAGACCCTACCTAGAGAAAATGCTATCCAATATTCCAAGGTTTCATGCCTCCTTCAAAAGCTTTGATGGCGTGGAAACCCAAGGTAGCATATTACACATGTGGCAAGGCTTTATTTTTTTTTTGCCTTTTAGTAGCCTAGTGGGTATTTTTAATTGGTATGTTGCCGCCCAATGGTCTAGTAAAGAAATCGAGTTAGAGAAACTCTTCATCAAGAGATTTGCTGGAGCTTAGCAAAGGGTTACTATAGGTGATCTCGTTGTAGCACAACAGCACCCCGGTGAGTTCTTTATTAATTATATTCTCTGATGGTGTAACCTAAGTATGAGGTGTGAACTACAGCTGTCTAAACAACATGCCATTGAGATTCTCTTGAAGAATATCCATGGCTTGATCACCTTTATGCTTAATGATTTCACTAGCAAGACATTTGAGAAGCTAATCAACAAAGGCTAGTCTACAAGGAGAGGCCAGTTTCCTTTTCAAGATCTTGCAAGGTCTATGAGAAGAAACTAGGAGCAATAGTAGTGGCAAGAACCAACTAGAGATCAGAGACCACGAACCTCAGAACCTCCACCTCCTTTGCCACCATCGGCCCTATCCCTCCACCACCCTCCACAACACCACCTCCGCCCATACCACCAACAGCATGCATACATACGCCTGTAGCTATGGTCCACCTACGCTTTTAGATAAGTTAAACAAACCTTATTCTTTTAAGAGGGAGGTAATCAGAAAATCTTTAAGAATCTCTTAAAAAACTTGATTTTTAGTTGAGCCTAGGAGACTAGAAGTAGGCAAAAGTCATGATCCAAACTTTTGCCCTTACCACTGTATGCTAGGCCATGTTTTAGAGGATTGCTTCACATTCAAGGACCAGCTTGAACATAGTTTCAAGATTGATGTTGTAGTTATCCCAAAGGAATACCTTGTGGAACAACCTTCCCATTCCATTAGGGTAATCCTTGGGGATACATGTGATCCTACCAAAACTAAAGAAGGTTGGGATATTTCTCTATCTAAAACCTCTAAAAAGATCATCCAAAAGATCAAGAAGCTTTCCCTGTAGGTTCCTGAGTAGCTCAAACCTCCAACACTAAGGAAGGTTTGTAAGTTGCTAGTGCCAACTCTAGGAAAGGGGGAGCTCAACAGCAACAACAGCATGTGTCAGCCCAGGATAGCCCCTACCCCACGTGTCAGCCTCCTCCATCCTTCAATTGTAGCTTCCACTGACTTCCATTTCAACTAGCTCTTCTATTTCTTCTACTAGAATAACTCTTATATCAGTGGATAAGGGCATCAAATCCCTTACTCCACTCACTATACTTGACTTCTACTTTGTACCTCCAAATAATTCCAAGAAATTGAAGAATAAAGTTAGTTTGAATTACATCACTTGATGGGTCTTCTTCTATTCCTAATGATAACTCTTCAAATAACTATAACTATAATCTTCATCTTTTTCATTGATTGGACCTTTCCAACTCAATACTATGGGTTCACCTTTGAGATAAACTTGGAATCATCCAATTGAGGGTCCCATAGGTGAAGCTGTAGGTGAGCCTGATGTGCAGGTAGGGCCTTCCATTACCCTGCCATAAGAGATCACCGATGTTAACCTCCATAGTGGCAAGGTTCTACCTCATAGTGTCGCACCTCAAGATAGAGGGAAACAAGTCATTGGTATTGAAGATCGAGAAGCCCTTCCACAAGATTCTCCACCCTTGGATATTCTTAAGAAGACTAAAAGGTGCTACAACTTTTCATCTAAGAAAGTTGCCATCTAAGCGAATATATGATGCCCTTGTCTTATCCAAAGAGATGAGGGAATCACTAATCAAGGCTCTCCTTGATCCTAAAATATGCTTAGCTTGAATTATAGTGAGGAAGCACATTATGCAAAGAAGCCCAACAGATCACCTTCATAGATGAAGACCTTCTTGGGGACTTGGAGCACAACCCTCCCTCATCACCTTGACTGGAGTTCTCACTCTCTGGATTCAGGTGCATCGGAACATTATGAGTCTAAACACCCTTGCCTATTTGAAGATGACATCTCTACACTGGAGATAAGATGATGTTGAGAGGATTCAATGATCAAGGTGAGTGGGCTTTAGGTTCTATAGTGTTACCTTTGGAGATAGGTGACTGAAAGTTCATCTACAATTCAAATACTTCATTCATTCTGCTAAGGTCATTCCATCCTCCCTTCATCAGCATCAGGAAAAGATGAAATTGTCAACAAAGATGAACCATTTTTAGAAGTTGAGATTTATGAGGATGCGACCTACTATCCTCAAAACATCCTTTCTCATGAACTTGGACAAAATTCAAATGAAAATACAAAAGAAAAGAAAATGAAGCAAAAGAAAGATAAAATAAAATGAAAGAAAAAGAAAAGTCCAAGTGAACAAGAAAGGGAATTGAAGAAGAAATATATCACATATCACATTCCATCATTCCATCATATGGACATGTGGGTAGGATGGCTCAACCTCTACTGGGAGGTGGGCCAAAGGTAGTTCAGAGGAGGAGATCCCAATAGAGGTCGTGTTCCAGTTCATAGAGTACCCTAGTATTCACATAGACTTGGAATCCATCTTGAGGATGAGTGTGATTGATTAGTGGAACCAACCCTCTCGGGTTCAATGGAGGTGACTTTGATCCAACAAAGATGAAAAAGGCCAAAGTATTCAAATCGTATTCAAACTATTAGGAAGCAATTGGGAACCTTAGCTCTTACTTACATCTCAAAGTTGAAGGTCTAGTAGAGAAAGTCCCTAAGTCTTTCAAGACATGAAGCGAAGAAGTTCTTTTGGGATCATCATCCTCAAGCCAAGTTGATGTAGAGCTTGAGGATACTTTTAAAGAATTAATGGAATTACCTTTTGACTTTTACTTGCCTTATGTTTAAAATCTTATAAAAAAGTTTAGTTCTTCACACATGGTCCAAGCATAGTGTAATACTACAAGAAGCTGGAATAATATAGACAAGGAAGCATAATCAAGAGAGACGATTCAGTACAGTGGGTCCAATCGATGATGAAGAATATTGCCTAGTTGTTACCAATCATTTTGAGTCGATATCTTTCTCACATCCCCAACTCTTATGAGAATGTGTGTTTAAAACCTCAGATGATCCCAATGTCAAAGAGGCACGAAATTTGAAGAGAGATTCATTCAACAATAGACAAGCTTAAAGAAATCAACCTCGATGAAGAAAATCCACATACATATACATTATTGAATGAAGAAGAAACCAATGACTTAGTTAGGCTATTGACTAAGTTTAAAGACTACTTAAAGAGATGCTGACAGAACCACGCTAGCAATATCTCTAATGCTACCTATTAAGCAAGCTAGATGCATGCATTAGAAATCGAACAACATGTCATTTTGTCAAGAAGTCGATGGTTTCATCAAGAAAAAATATCTACATGCTAGTGTCATCCAGTTAAGAAGAAGAATGGCCAAATTCACATTTACATTTGACTTAAACATTAATAGCATGTCCTAAGGATGAGTTTCCTTCCTATATAATTAATGGTGGACATTCCCTCATGTAGTCTACTCTTTCATGGATGGATCATCCGCTATAACCAAATCAAGATGTATCCAAGATGAAAGAAACATTACTTACAACCTGAAAGCTTCTATTATATGCCTTTTGGCCTTAAAATGCTAGCTACATAGGCCATGACTCAAATCTTCAATGAACTCATCCATCATCAGTTGAGTGCTACGTTGATGATCTAGTCAAGAGAGAGAAAAGGAAGACCACATCTTTGACTTGAGAGTAGTGAATGATAATAGATCCTCAAAATGAATAGCCTGAAGTGTGCATTCAGAGTAGCTTCTGGGAAATTTCTTAAGTTTATTATTTAACACCGGGGAATAGAAATAGATCCTAAAATGGTTAAAGCTATCTTAGAAATGCCACCTCCTATGAGTTTAACTCAACTTAGATCCTTTCAAGAATGGATGGCGTATCTAAGACATTTTATCTCAAACCTATCAGGGAGATGCAATCCAATCTCAACACTTATTAGAAAGGACATCAAGTTCAAGTGGGATGACAAGTGCCAACATGCTTTTGAAGACATCAAAGAGTTTTTGGTGTAGCCGCCAGTTCTAGCATCCCCTATCCCATGCAAGCCACTCATCCTTTATAATGCATTGGATGACTCTCTTGGTGCTCTTTTGGCCCAAGCCAATGATGAAGGGAAGGAGAGTACACTCTACTACCTCAGCCATCATCTGATCCCTACTAAAGCAAACTATCCACCTATTGAGAAACATTACCTAGCTTTGATCTTTGCATCTCAGAAGCTACGACACTATATGCTTTCTCATAAAGTGAACTTGATCTCTAGAATGAATCCACTATAATATCTCATGACACGCCAATGATATCCGGATGTTTTTGTGGGTCCATGATACTTTTATAGTTTGATATCACATTTGTACCCTCCATGCAAAAGGATGCACTAATGATTTCTTAATAAAGACACCCACTTCCGCTAACCGCTTAGTGACGATCTCCCTGATGAACAAATCATGAACTTAGGAGAGGTCAGTAACCGCTTATGGGAGATGTATTTTGATGGTGTTGCTTCTTTATTAAAGGTGAAGCACCACGATCTATTCTCCCAGGAAAGGCAAAGGTGGGAATAGTTCTTTAAACTCCAAAACATGATGTGATGAGATTCTCATATTATCTATCCAACTCCTGCATGAACATCTTTATGGAATCTCAGTTGGTCATCAACCAAATTGGCAGGTCTTACCAGGTTCTAAAACCCAAGCTTCATCATTACTATGAGTATACCATGAAGCTGTTGGCCCAAATTCTCAAAGTCACCATCTACAAGGTTCCCCGAGCAGAGAACGCAATAGCAGATGCCTTGGCCAAACTTGCCAAAGAGTTGGCATGTCAAGATGAGTCCATTTCAGTAAGGGTTCAAAATAGACAAATCCTATCCCTTATTGATGCTGAACTCATCGAGAGACTTTCTCTTGAAGGGGAGGTTACCATTGCCAAAATGGACAACAAGCTAGATTGGAGGCAACCATTCATAGATTACTTAAACACCAACAAACTACCTCAAGAAAAGGCCCAAGCCCATCAGGTAAAATAGAGAGCTCTCTCCTATGCTCTTGTTGATGGCACCCTGTACAGTCGGCCCTTTGACAAAATATGGTTGCTTTGTTTAGACAAACATGAAGCCCATGGCATTATAACTGAGGTACACTCAGGTCTATGTGGAGCACATCAATCCAGTCCGAAGATGAAGATGGAGATCAAGCAACTTGAATACTACTGGCCTTCGATGATTACAGATTGCATGGATGTAGCTAGGAGATGCCATCAGAGTTAGGTGCATGGTGTGGTCCTCCATCCGCCACCCAATATTCTACAACCTACATTGGCCTCATGACCATTTGAGTGTTGGGGTACCAACATTGTAGGTTCGATCGATCCTCCTTCTTCCAAGTGGGATCAATTCATCTTAACTACCACTTACTACTTTCCAAGTGGGTGGAAGCCATCCCACTCAGAGAGGTCATAGCTCAAAGATGTGCTTCTTTTTCAAAACCATATCGTATAGGTTTGGGGTGCCTCGATGAATTATATCGATAATGGTGCATTCAAAAGCACAAAGATCATTTTCACCAAAAAGACACGGTATAGATTGGCGATACACCACCATCTACTACCCCAGAGAAAATGGCTTAGCAGAAGCATTCAACAAAACTTTTATCTAGATACTGAAAAAGACTCTTGATGATAATAAATGATAGTGGAACGAGCAATTAGTTGAAGCCTTGTGGGCCTACCGCACCACATATCGAACTCCAACTTAGTCAACCCCATTTTCCTTAGTGTATAGATCCAAAGCCATTTTACCTTTAGAAGTTGAACTCCCATCACTAAGGATAGCATTGGGTAACAAGATCACTATAGAGCAGATGCAAAATTGTAGTTAGAAGAGCTCGAAGGTTTGGAGTATGGTCGCCTACGGGCGTTCTAGAACCTCGAGTTTTGCAAAGCCAAAATGATTCAAGCTAACAAAAAGTTGGTCCGCCCTATGTCTTTTTGAGTAGGAGAACTTGTGTTAGTCCTAAGGAGACCAATTGTTTCGTAAAAATGAGAGGCAAGTTTGAACCCACTTGGGAAGGCCCCTATGTCATAGAAGGCCTACCAAGGAGGATCTTATTACCTTGATTAAAGGGGAACACCTGATGCTTCCAATTAATGGGCTCTATCTAAAGAAATATTACCCATGAATCAAATCATGTATGAAAATATTTATTAATAAAAAGAACAAAATTCTAATTCTAGTAGTCAAATCTTCTCTTCTTTCGAAGCGTTGTTTGCTTATCTTATGAATTCATCGTGACATGTTTAGGGTATTTATAAGAGTCCCCCAGTGGCATCCTATCCCTCTTTCACAACATAAATAGAATCTCTAGATGTTTTTAGAATAGGTGTAAGAGAACCTGAGAGGCATCCTATTTCAATTAGCATAACTAAGTTAAATGCGAGAGAACCCAAGCGGCATCCTTTCTTAGTGGGAATCCTTTTTGCCATCCATGGCACCATTTCAAAAACCCCTAGTGTTTTAGGTGTAAGAGTCCCCTAGAGGAATCCTATTCCTTTTAACACATGCATAATAATAAACACAAATCTTTTGTTTCAACCTATTTAATGTTGGAGCAAGCCCTATCACTCACTCATTAGCTGCTCTAGGTTGGGTCTACATGCTACCTCACTAGTATGTCACCCAAGTGATCATTTATTCGAGGATGTGAGTCCTTGCACATTTTTCTTAACTTGACCATTGAAAACTAATGAGTGCCTTGTTAGTATGGTAGCCTTCACGTAAATTGTTGACTTCATTTAAGAAGATGTGAGTCCCCGTTCTTTCTTTTTGAACTAGCCATCATGCTCTAACTAGGTCAAGTAACTTTGAGGTTCATAATAAGTCCATCAAAGGCTCCTTTCTTCTTAATTACTTTTGAGTCTAATCCTGCATATTCACCAGAGTTCCCGGTCGATAGAAGCATCGAGTCAAGACATACTATCCAAATAATCGCCTACTATAGGAGGATATATATGTCCTCAGCTTTCTTCCTAGGTTGCAAACCAAGCACCTTAGGTTGATGTTCGCAATGCTAATAGTGACACCTAGTGAGTGCACCACTCTTGGCAGATATAAGTCCCCGAGCTTTCCCCTTGAGTTGGATACTGAATACCTATTGATATATGACTAGCCATGCCATCTTCTCCAAGGTGTTGGATTAAGCCCTTAGCAACCCCATCCCTTGTGGGCACTCTATTTGGATCAAGTCCTTTTCAACCCCATTTAGACACTACCCAGGTTACTTTTGGATTAGATAGTTCCTCTTTCCTAGTAGCCACCCCTATGGTTGAAGAATTTGTTCAAATGGATGCATGAGATTTTCCCTTGGTTTAGTAAGTCTAAGATAGGTCTAGGTTGATATGAGCTCCTTCTCATTATGATCCCTTGCAAACTAATAGGGTCCATACTTAAAAAAACAAATAACTAAAACAAACAAAAATAACAAAATTAATTTTCTTGTGGATCAGGAATTCAAGCCCCCAAAGAGCCCCTTTTCCTAAGCAGGCATCCTATCTTTAGGGCAGTGTCTGCATAACTCCCTATAGGAAATGCTTAACTACCTAAGTTGAGATAAATCATTGGTCGGACTCAGTAGTCTCCAGGTCGTTCAATCTATTTTGCCACAAGTGTGTTACCGGCAATCATTCCACTTTGAAAGATGTAAGACTATGATGCATTCTTTCTAGCATGATTGCCGACAAAGTTGGCTCTATTTGTTGCCCAAAAGCAATCGATCACACCAGTGATCTTTTCTAGTGGAAAATGTGAGTCCCCGAGCTTTCTTCCCTTCAATTGATCATTGAAAACTAAAAGGCACTCCTTTGGTTGGATAGTTCTCCCATTGGTTGGGAAGCTACTCCCTTTGGTTCAAAAAATCTGAGATAGGTCTAGATTTCTATAAGCTCCTTCTCAGTATGATCCATCACAAACCAACATAATCCACCAAAACCAAAACTAAAAAAGAATTTTATCATTGACTATTCTTGAGCTGATTTAAGTCCCCAGTGGCATTCACTACTGGTCTAATTTATTACCCAAAGCAACTGATCACTCTAATGGTTCCTTGTTTTTATAAGATGTGAATCCCCATGCTTTCTTCTTAAGACTTGATCATTGTATACCAAAAGGCATTTCCCTTGGTTGGATAGTCCTACCTTATGGTAGACTACTCCTTTTGGATATGTAAATGGTTAGCCAGCCTCCATAGCCCTACTCAGTGCAGTCCCTTGCAAACCTATGGGATCCATCATAATTAAAATAAACAAATCTAAAAATGAAATCAATCTTGACTATCTTTGAGTTAATTTAAGGCCCCCAATGGAATTCACTCATTAGTCAACCCTAGGTTGGGTTCAATCTATGCCTTGCCAATAGATTACCCAACAACTCTCTACTTTGGAGGATGTGAGTCTACTATGCTTTCTTCCTAGTATGGTTGTTGCATACTGAAGGCATCCCTTTGGTTGGTTAGTCCTACTATGTGCTTAGTAGACTACCCCTTTGGATTGGTAAATTTGAGTTAGGTCTTAGCCTCCACGGCTCCTACTTAGTGCAATCTATTGCAAACCAATAGGGTTCATCTAAAAATTCAAACCTAACCAAAATTAAAACAAATTCAACCCTCTTCCCTAGTGGAATTTGAATAAATCAATTTCTCTTCAGTGAGAGTCAAATAAAATCAAACCTCTCATCCCCTTGTGGATGATTTGAACCTGCTTCCCTAGTGGAAGGTTCACACACTATCCCTTAGTGGATTCTTTCTTTCTCTTATGTCTTGGACATAAGTAGAGCCACATTGCACTTAATATGGATTCTTCCTATGCCTTTGGTTAGGGATATATTGTTTCTAGTTCTGATCTCTTGTTGTTGATCATTTCGTCAACACATATGGTGTTCCTTGTCACCACACCATTGGGTGCCCTTTGTTGACCTCATTTTTAGGATGAGCTCTCAACCACTCCATCTTAGACATAAGACACCTCTTAGACTTTAAGAGTTACTTAGTCTTAAGACACATCTAGTGATTAGGTGGATAGTCAACCTAGGCCTAGAGACTTAGAAGAGTTAGCCATAGGAATAGGTCATGCCTTAGGGGTGTTAAGAAAATTTTCCTACCCTTAGCTTAAACCATTCCTCACTTTCCTTCCTTCAAGTCAAACTCCAAATCAATCTTATTAATTTCTCAAACTCAAATCAACTCTATATGATTGAAATTTATGATTGAAATCCATTTCCATGATTGAAATATGATTGAAAACAATGATCAAAATCCATCAAAATTCCTAAGTCCAAATCTTTCTAAGTCCTTAATCTTCCCTTAAGGACTTAGCCAAAATCTGATCCAAATCAATTCAAACCTTTGAGAATTTTCATAATTTTATATTATCATTTATATTCACATATATAAATGAAATATAAATTCAAACCAATCAAACCAAACTCAAAAGTCAAAATCAATTCATGAAATTCTCTTAAGTCCTTTATTTTCCACTAATGGACTTAGCCAAAATCAACTCTAAACCAATTCAAACTCATGAGATTTTCTCAAAACTCATTTATATTCTCATTTATATTCACATATATAAATGAAATATAAATATAAATCAATCAAATCAAATCCTCAAATTAAATTCCAAATCTAAAACCTTTCTTAAGTCCTTAATTTTCCATTAATGGACTTAGCCTAAATAATCATCAAATCAATTCAAATTCATGGGATTTTATCATAATTCATATCTCATTTATATTGACATATATAAATGAAATATAAATATAAATCAATCAATTCAAAAATTCAAACTCCAAACTCAAAGTTTTCCTAAGTCCTTAAATCCTTCTTAATGGACTTAGCAAATCATGATTAAACCACTTCAAATCCTAAAAATTTTCTCATGATCCATTTATATTCTCATTTATATTCACATATATAAATGAAATATAAATTTAAACAATCAAAACTATTTCCAAAAAATCAAACTCAAATCTACTCAAAATCCAATCTAAGCCCTTCAAGTCAAAATCTTGAACTTAGTCAAATCAATTTCAAATCAATCCAAACTCTTGATTTTTCTTCATGATTCAATTAACCCTACAACCATGAACCCATATATAAATCCAAACTCCAATCACTAAATCAAAACCCAAGTCAAAAATCAAACCCAAGATCCCTTCATATTCTTCCTTTGAATATGAAATTGTCAAATGAACCAAAACCCATTTGACTTCAAACCACTTGTAAATGGATTTATATTTCAATCATAAGTCCATAAACAAGATCAACCAATTTCAAATCAAGCTTTGACCAAGCCATTTGACCCACTTAGGCTCACTTGACCCAAAGTGACCTAAAGTACCCTTATGAGCCAAATTCTAATCCTAACCAAATTGGATTGAACCAAACTCACCTATGCCTCTCATCATGATCAACAATCACCATGGGATGATCAATCAATCAAATTGGGTCAAACTAAGTCAAATCTAAGGGTTGACCAAGTGAACACTTAGTCCAAAATGAAACCTGACATACGTAAATTCACCATAGGCTAAATTGATTGAAACCATTAATTTAAGTTCACTCATGACCTATGTTTAAACTTGACCAAGCAAACATTTGAGCCTAACCTAGCCCAATTGGCCACTTGACCCAAGTTCATCCAACTTGACCTAAAAAAGTCAAAATGTGTCAAAACTTGATCTAAACTAAATTGGTTGAAACCAATGAGTCAAGTTCATTCCAAATCACTCGTGAAACTTGACCAAAGCCTCAATTGGCCAACTAAACCTAACCTAGCCCAATTGATGTTAGACCCAACTTGACCTAAAGGGGTCATGTTGAGCTAAATTTTAACTTAACCAAAATTAAATAGAAATAAAGATACCAATCCACTACATATGACTAACTTAACCTAAACTAACCCATGACCTAGCCCAAATAGGTCAAATGGGTCAAATAGGTCAACTTGACCCATTTGATCTAAATGAAGTCAAATAGGCAAAACTATACCAAATTGAACCAAACCAAATCCACAAAACATTTAAATGGTCATATGAACTTGACCCAACCCTTGGTTTGACCCAATTTGACCAATTGGTCAAGTTGAACCATTTTGAAATAGGTCAACATGAGCCAAACCTTATCAAATGAATTCTAAATCTCATGAAACTTCACAAAACCTAGTTTCTCCACATACAAAACATATTCAAATTGAGAAATAAGTAAAATGACCCTTTTACCCCTAGGCCATAGAATAAATTTTGACCTAATCCATGGGTAATTTGGTCATACCCTCTTCATATCCACTTTATGCTTTCTTAATAGCTCAAGGGAACCAAATGAAGAGTGGTGCACCCAACCCAATGGGTTTGGTCAGTCCAATTGGCCCCAAGGATAAACCCGACCCCATGGGTCAAATTAGCTCATTCCAAATGCCTCTTCCACTCAATTTCAAGCACATGGGAGGTTGGCAATCCACTCAAGGCCTCAAACTGACCATGTGGCAACTCAAAATGGATCAAACAACCTTCCAATTGTAGTCAATTGGATCAAAATGGAAAAGAAGCTTGCGGCCATCCAATCCTTCAAGGGGAGATATACTCCCCCTAATTCAATTCAAAAACCATCATTCCTCAATTCGATCAAGCCCTAAAGAGTGTTAGGAAAGATCAGAGTGCCTTCCTAAGAATTTTTAGAGGGATTTGAATTTGAGATTTCTCAATTTTCTCCATCAAAAAATAGGGGAGCTTACTTGAACTTCCAACTTTTTCAACATATAAAACCACTCTAATTCCTCTTGCACACTTCCTCTAAGGATCAATTCGAGCACACTCAAGCTTTTACTTGAGTTCTCACAGCAAGGAGAGGAGCAATTGGATCAAAGCTGCAAGAGATTTGAAGTGGTGTTGGTCCATAGAGCAATCCACTCAACCCTAAGGCCTAAGAATTTCAATAGGGCTTCATCTCCACTAGACGAAGCTACCTCATCGATCTCAAGCACCGGTGAGGAATGGAATTTTTTGACCACCTAGCATAGGAGGTGTTGTTCTTTTATGAAAGGAATTTTCAATTCATGCAAATTCCACCATTGGATGTGTTTCTTATTGGCTTTAGATGGTGTGGGTAAAATTTTGTATCAATCCGAGCTCAATCGAGCTTGGATCTTCCCTATATCATGGACGATTGAGATTATTCCCACATTTGGAATTTCTTTTATCCCTATTAAAACTATGGGGAGATCCCTGGTCATCTGATCTTTGATCGGATAGTAGAGATCAAAGTGTGTCCAGCCGCCACTTGATGTGATGTTTAAGTAGCGAGCTCACGGCATGATGCGTGTAAAGCGCACTGACCGCCGCCACCCCACATCGCGTTGTGCACTGAGGGATTAGTTAGGATTCTCAATTAATGCTAATTAACCTATGGATCTTCTAAAATTCATATATCTCTCAATAAAATTCAAAAAAATATGAAATAAATTTTTATGGAAAGATAATTCAACCTAGAATATTTTAAAAGTAATTTCAATGGATTTTGAAATATGCTTTTCTCTAATTTTAAGCAATATTGGAAATTTCATTTTGCTAATTAGCTCTTAATTAGTCCTCTGATTAATTCCAAACTACTTGAGTATATTTAAGGGGATGACTTCTGCCTCCCCTAATTTTCTTATAATTTATTGAAGGCTTAATTAGGGGAATTGCATAAGGGTTTCCTAATTACTCCCTTAACCTAATAAAGGATAATTAAGGTGTGATTTGTGGTTTTAATCCATGATTAGAGTTGATTAATGATAGATCCAGTAGATAGGAGGTTTAGAGAATAATTTTGGTGCATTTCCCCTAAGCTATTCACTAAACCTCCATTTTCTTTCCTTAATCTTCTCTTAATTAAGGGTTAATTCATTAATTATCCCCTTAATTAATTTTTAAAAATTCTAAAAATTTCTAGAGCTTAATTAATCTACTTTGGATAGATGCTTAGGTGTTGAATAACCTATTAAAACCCAATTCATATGTGTGAAAAGCTATTTTGAAATTACTTAAGCTAAACCCCTTTTCTTACTTAACCATTAATTATGAGCCAAATTGCATTAGGCCTTTTTCTTATTGGGTGCATTGCAAATTTAAATTCCTTGTGAGTTTTTATGTCATCTCATTAGCTCATAATTATTTTAACTATGTTAAGGTAATTAATTAAATTTATAATTAAATAAATTCTAATCATCTAAAAATTAAACAAAATATCAAACACTTGTGGGAATGGGTTAGGAACAATAAGCTACACCTTTTCAAAATTAAATCAAATTTCAAACTAAATAAAAATCACATTGAATACACTTTGATTTATTTTAAACTTTCTTATTCTATAAGAATGTCTTTAAGATTTAATTTAAGTGAATTTGTTTACATGCTTTCATTGATTTAAGTCTTTCCCCGACATGTTAAATTTATATGTCATGTGGTTTCATGCATTCATATTTTTCAAAGTTTAAGAATGAAATTATTTTTATGTCAAATTTATGTGTTGGCTATATTTTTTATGAGTAATAAATGGTTTTATTATATTCTATTAAATCAAATGTATCAAAAAATAAATAATATCATATTTTTCTCTAAAGCATAGATATAATTTAAGAAAATTTCTAAAAATTCTATTAATTTAATATCTCCTCTTTATATTTGGTATTTTGATTTAAAGATTTTTCATTATGTTGTAAAAGAAGTGATTTTTTTTTTCATGAATTAAAGAAACCCCTAAATATGTTTAAATTCATAAATTTCATAATAATTAAAAAAATTATATAAAATGTTATGTATTCTCTTTTTTTATAATTTTAGTATTCTTTATAATCATATTGTAATTCATAAGAATAAATCTTTAAATAAAATCAATAGAAAACTAAAAATTAAATAAAACTTAATGAAATACATGGTAATAAATGAAAAATATCCTTTTAAATTTAAACAGAATGAAATTTTGTTTTTAAATTATAAACATTCTTTTTTTTTATATTTCAATAAATTAAATATTCTTTTTTTAATAATAATAGAATATAATAAATTTTACATTCTAATATACAATGTGGTTAAATGAAGTGATTGTTTTATTTTTGTTTTGTTTTTTTAATATATTATAGACTATGTGAATGAATTAATGTAGAAATCACTTATATAAAACTAAATCATAATAATAATCATTCCTTTTAATTAGCTATTTTAAAAGAAATAGTTTTAGGAAGTGGATGATTTATTTTTGTTTTTAGGTTTTATTTATATGATTGTAGATTTTGTAATTTGATTTACCAAGAAGGTGAGAAAGAAAATTGAATTTATTTCTCATGACTTAATAAGATATTATATTTCATTTAGAAGATACCTTTTTTCATTTAGAATCTAAAAATAAATTATAATTATGATTTGAATTTGTTTATTTGTTATTTGTTATGATCTTTTGCATTATTCTGTAGGATGTTTAGGGCTTTTAATAAATACCAAATAAAAAATTTTTTCTTGCATAAATACTTCCTAAAGTATTTAAAATCAGAGGATTAGTTACCACCCCTGGTTGAATTTTTTTGTCCTCTCTTGTGGAGGCAAACCAATTCATTTTGCCTTAGATTTAGGTTATGCTTTTACCTTCTAAAGCTTAGATTTAGGTTCTGGTTTAACTTCTCACCTTTGGCCATAATTCCTCACCTCTTCATTCTTAATCTGTTAAGATTAAAAATAGATTTCTAATTAAAAAATTGAACTCAAACAAATTAAATCAATTTCAAAAATATAAAGCCCAATTAGGATAGTTTGATATTGTTACTTAGGTTTCTAGGAGTAGGCATCTTACCTTCCATTTTTGGCTTCAATAATAACTCTCTCTTTCAATCCAATTTGATCTTCAAAAATGAACCTCATTGATGTCCTTTGCTATTAAAATCTTTGAAGATAATGATCATTTACCCATGAGAGTTTTCCTAAGAATCACCATTCCTTGGGATGTAATTAACTATGGCTTTTCCCCTGTAGGAAACAATGAACTTCAATTTAAAATAAACCCTTTACTTTTCATGTAAAGTAAAGAATCTATGGTCCCATCATCTTAGGAGTCTTTATTGTGATTAGGTCCATTAAAGGTAGTGACTATCTCTCGAGATAGTACACTATTTCCTTGATGACATACTTCACCGAATAAGTACATCTGAATCTATGGCATCTAAGATGAATTTTTTATATGCTTTCTACAAATTTGAAGGTGATTCCCTCATATAGAAAATTTTCAAGAGACACAACATAGGTTGAGATATTCTACAATCAACTACACGAGGTAAAGGGCTTATGAGCCTTTTAAACTCTCATCAAATACTAAAGAAGACATCATATGGCGATAGTGGCATTAGTAGTTAGTTGAAGCCTTATGGGCCTACCACACCACCTATAACAACTTAATCTACTCTTTCCTCCATGTATGTATGCAAATCATTCTACTATTAGAAATATAACTCCCATTACTAAGGATAGTATGGGTAGCAAGATCACATAAAGGGAACACCAAGTTACGGTTAGAAAACCTTGAAGGTTTGGAGGAGAGATGCATGCATGCAAAACCTCAAGTTGTATAAAGCTACAAGCCCACAATAAGTTGGTCCATCTTAGAGCTTTTCAATTATGAGAGCTTATTTTAGTTAAGGATTATTTCCATTGTAATATGGGAGGCAAGTTTGAACCCACTTTGGAAGGCCTTTTGCCATAAAGAAGGCCTACCAAGGAGGATCTTAGCTTATTCATCATAAGGGTGAGCACCCAAATCTTCCAATCAATGGGCTTTAATTAACGAAATATCATAAATCATGTTTTAAAATAAGTATCATCAATGAAAATTCCATTTTTAATTCAATCTCTTTCACGTTGAAAGTATTCTTCTTTGTCAATCTGCCATGATGTGTTTAGTGTAGGTGTAAGGAACCCGAATGACATCCTATCCTTCATCAACACAACATAAACACAAACTACAAACAAAAATATTAAACAAATGCATATCTTTTGTCTGAGGTTACTGAGTTGAAAACCCTAGTGGCACTCACAGTAGTTATTTTTTGGTCAACATGCTACCTCTAATGTGTCACTAGTGGTCTTCTTGCTTTGGATAATGTAAGTTTGCTACACTTTCCTTCCTTGGCCATTAGACACTGATGAGCACCATGTTAGTTTCGTAGGCCTGCGTGGTAAGCTTTCTTCTTGGATTAGCCTTAGATTTTGGGTAGAATATTTGAGATTTAAGATAACACCCTAATGGCTTCCCTCTTGCTTAAGTCGGGTCCTACTTCTTTGGGGCTTCCGCAGTAGCCTCTAGGTTAGATAGCATCTCCCATATGATAGATTATCTCGATGATCATTCCACTTGGAAGGTTGTAAGCTACATGCTTTCTTTTAGTTGATCATTGCATATCATGAACCTTAGGTTGGTTGGTTCTCACTATGTTGATGGATACTTATGATAGATAGATGGGTTCTTTGGTTCTTCCACCCACCACTCATGGATGTAAGTCTACTATGCTTTCTTGAGTTGGCCACATTACACTATAGGCTTACTTTTCCCATGCTGGGATAATTCCCCTTAGCATCACCTCCCTATGGGCACTATATTTGGATCAAATCTCTTTGACCCCGACACAACTTTGGGTTACTAATGAATTAGCATTCCTAGTTACCATCTCATGGTTGGGGAATCTGTCTTGTGGATGTGCAATTCTCCCTTGGTCCAATTGAGATAGGTCAAGTGACATAGCCCCTTCTCAATGTGGTCCTCTTGATAATAGTGTCCATGCAAACATATAAACAAAATATATATTTACTTGTGGATTAAGAGGACACCCCTAGCGATACCATTTCTAAAGTAGGTATCCTATCTTTAGGGCAGTGTTAGCAAAACTCCTTATCGGAATCACTTGACTACCCACGAGTTGATATAGTCCCCAATGAAATTCACTTAGTGGTCTCTATAAGTCAAGTTTCATTTGTTGTGCTACCAAAAGGTCACCTTAGTGGTTATTCCCAACTTTAGAAGTTGTAAGTCAACATCACATTATACACGAAAGATAACCCCTTAGGTTAGCTAGCTATACCCATGGCGATGACTATCCCTTTAGATTTATAAATCTAAGATGGGACAAGTTCGATATAGCCCCTTCTTAGTGGATCCATCGTGCATGGTCCATAAATTAAATCTATCAAATTTGGAACTCACATCCTAGTGGATATGCCCTCATTCAAAATCAAATTAAACCAAACAAACCATATCAAATCACATGAAATTAAGAAAAAAATAATCCTAACTACTTTTAAGTTGACATAAGTCCCCAGCGGCATTCACTCAATAATCTTCCTAGGTCATGTTTGATTTATTGTGCATTCAACAGGTCACCCTAGTGGTTGTTCCTCACTTTCAAAGATGGTTTATTTTTATATTTATTTAGTTTCGTTTATTTATTTTAGGTTTTTTATTTTAGTTTATTTTTTAGGTTTAGGTTTAGGTTTAGGATTATTTTTTATTTTAGTTTTAATTTTATTTTATTTTTTATATTTAAATTTAATTTTTAATTTTTTGGTTTAGGTTTAGGTTTTTATTTTATTTTTTTAGGTTTATGTTTTAGGTTTTTTTTTTTGGTTTATTTTTAGGTTTTATTTTTTAGTTTAGGTTTAGGTTTATTTTTAGTTTATTTTATTTTATTTACTTTAGGTTTAGGTTTAAGTTAAGTTTATTTTAAGTTTAGGTGTAGGTTTTATTTATTTTAGTTTAGTTTATTTTAGTTTAGGTTTAAATTTATTTTATTTTTATTTTAGGTTTATGTTTTTTTTAGTTTAGGGTTTAGGTTTTATTTTTTATTTATTTTAGTTTTTATATTTAGGTTTTTTATTTAGGTTTAGGTTTTTATTTCATTTTTATTTTATTTTATTTTAGGTTTATTTTATTTTTATTTTAGGTTTAGTTTTAAGTTTAGTTATGTTTTTTATATTTTAGTTTAGTTTAGGTTTTTATTTATTTTATTTTAGTTTAGTTTTTATTTTTTTATTTTATTTTGTTTTTAGGTTTTCGTTTATGTTTTTAAATTTTTTATTTTTTTTATTTTATTTTGGTTTAGGTTTTTAGGTTTTTAGGGTTTGGGGTTTAGGGTTTAGGGTTGTAAATTTAGGATTTAGGGTTTAGGGATTACGGTTTAGGGTTTAGTGTTTAGGGTTTTAGGGTTTAGGATTTAAGGTTTAGGGTTTGGGGTATAGGGTTTAGGGTTTTAGGGTTTAGGTTTGTAGGTTTAAGGTTTAGAGTTTAGGGTTAGTTTTATGGTTTAGGGTTAATTTTAAGTTTAGGGTTTATGGTTTGGGTCTTCTTTTGAAATTATTATATTAGGGTAGCAAACTTTCATAGTGGCACTCACTTAGTAGTTGTTTTAGGTCGGGCTAACATGCTACCCTACTAATGTGTCACCCTAGTGGTCTTCTTGCTTTGGAGAATGTAAGTTTGCTATGCTTTCCTTCCTTGGCCATTAGACACTGATGAGCGCCATGTTAGTTTCGTAGGACTTATTGTGTGGCTGGTAAGCTTTCTTCTTGGATTAGTCTTCATGCACTGACTAGGTCGAGTATATTTGAGATTTAAGATAACACCCCTAAGGGCTCCTTCCCTCTTGACTGCTTCAAGTCTGGGTCTAGTACTTCTTTAGGGCTTCACGCTTAGTAGTCTCTCTAGGTTAGATAGCATCTATCCCATCAATGATAGATTATCTCGATGATCAGTTCCACTTGGAAAGTTGTAAGCCTACATGCTTTTTTTTTGGGTTCATCGTTGCATATCGATGGGCACCTTAGGTTGGTTGGTTCTCACTATGTTGATGGAAAATTATGTTGACAGATATATGTTAGGTTTGTTGGTTCTCCCACCATAAGAGACACCACTTATGGCAGATGTAAGTCTAATATTCTTCTCATTGAGTTGGCCGTCGTACACCTATAGGGTTACTTTTCCTGTGTTCAGGATAATGCCCTTAGCATCACCTCCCCTATGAGCACTATATTTGGATCACATCCTCTGTGACCCCCATTCAGACACTACCTGGGTTACTAATAAGTTAGACAGTACCCCTTTCCTAGTTACCATCCCTATGGTTGGGGAATATATTTTATGGATGTCGATTCTCCTTGGTCCAAGATCATGAGATAGGTCAAGGCGATAGCCCCTTCTCAATGTGGTCCCACCAATAGTGTCCATGCAAACATATAAACAAAATATATATTTACTTGTGGATTAAGAGGACACCCTAGCGATACCATTTCTAAAAGCGGTATCCTATCTTTAGGGTAGTGTTAGCAAAACTCCTTATCAGAATCTACTCTTGAGTTGATATATGTCCCCAACGAAATTCACTCAGTAGTCTCCTCTAAGTCAAGTTTCATTTGTTGTGCTACCAAAAGGTCACCCCAGCGATTATTCCCTACTTTAGAAGTTGCAGTCTACGTACGCATCATTGTACAGAAAGATAACCCCTTAGGTTGGGTAGCTATACCCAGTAGACTATCCCTTTAGATTTGTAAATCGAGATAGGACAAGTGCGATATAGCCCCTTCTTAGTGGATCCATCACACACTGACATGGTCCATAAATTAAATCTATCAAAATTGACCGAGCTCACATCCCTAGTGGATATGCCCTCTATTCAAAATCAAACTAAACCAAATAAACCATATCAAATGACATGAAATTAAGAAAAAAAATAATCCTTACTACTTTTGAGTTGAAATAAGTCCCCAACGGCATTCACTCAATAGTCATCCTAGGTCATGTTTGATTTATTGTGCATTCAACAGGTCACCCTAATGTTTGTTCCTCACTTTCGAAGATGGTTTATTTTTATATTTATTTAGTTTTGTTTATTTATTTTAGGTTTTTTATTTTAGTTTATTTTTTAGGTTTAGGTTTAGGTTTAGGATTATTTTTTATTTTAGTTTTATTTCATTTTATTTTTTATGTTTCAATTTAATTTTTAATTTTTTGGTTTAGGTTTAGGTTTTTATTTTATTTTTTTAAGTTTAGGTTTTAGGTTTTTATTTTAGGTTTATTTTTAGGTTTTATTTTTTAGTTTAGGTTTAGGTTTATTTTTAGTTTATTTTGTTTTATTTACTTTAGGTTTAGGTTTAAGTTAAGTTTATTTTAAGTTTAGGTGTAGGTTTTATTTATTTTAGTTTAGTTTATTTTAGTTTAGGTTTAAATTTATTTTATTTTTATTTTAGGTTTATGTTTTTTTTAGTTTAAGGTTTAGGTTTTATTTTTTATTTATTTTTAGTTTTTATATTTACATTTTTTATTTAGGTTTAGGTTTTTATTTCATTTTTATTTTATTTTATTTTAGGTTTATTTTATTTTTATTTTTGGTTTAGTTTTAATTTTATTTAGGTTTTTATTTTTTAGTTTAGTTTAGGTTTTAATTTATTTTATTTTATTTTAGTTTTATTTTTTATTTTATTTTGTTTTTAGGTTTAGTTTTAGGTTTTAGTTTATGTTTTGAATTTATTTTTATTTTATTTTATTTTGGTTCAGGTTTTTTTTTGGTGTTTAGGGTTTAATGTTTAGGGTTTAGGGTTTAGGGTTTGGGGTTTAGGGTTTAGGGTTGTAGATTTAGAGTTTAGGGTTTAGGGATTAGGTTTTAGGGTTTAGTGTTTAGGGTTTTAGGATTTAGGGTTTTAGGGTTTAGGGTTTAAGGTATAGGGTTTAGGGTTTTAGGTTTTAGGTTTTAGGTTTAGGGTGTAGGTTTGTAGGTTTAAGGTTTAGAGTTTAGAGTTTAGGATTAGTTTAAGGGTTTAGAGTTAATTTTAGGTTTAGGGTTTAAGATTTGGGTCTTTTTTTGAAATTAATTTATTTTTATTATTTTTTGAATTAAGTAAACTAGTTGGTTTAGGTTTATTTAGTTTATTTTTTATTTATTTTTAATTTAGTTTTATTTTTATATTTATTTAGTTTAGTTTATTTATTTTAGGTTTTTTATTTAAGTTTATTTTTTAGGTTTAGGTTTAGGTTTAGGATTATTTTATATTTTAGTTTTATTTTCATTTTATTTTTTATGTTATAATTTTATGTTTTATTTTTTTGTTTAGGTTTAGATTTTTATTTTATTTTTTTAGGTTTTAGGTTTTTATTTTAGGTTTATTTTTAGGTTTTATTTTTTAGTTTAGGTTTAGGTTTATTTTTAGTTTATTTTATTTTATTTACTTTAGGTTTAGGTTTAAGTTTAGTTTATTTTAGGTTTAGGTGTAGGTTTTATTTATTTTAGTTTAGGTTTAAATTTATTTTATTTTTATTTTAGGTTTATGTTTTTTTTAGTTTAGGGTTTAAGTTTTATTTTTTATTTATTTTTAGTTTTTATATTTAGGTTTTTTATTTAGGTTTAGGTTTTTATTTTATTTTTATTTTATTTTATTTTAGGTTTATTTTATTTTTATTTTAGGTTTAGTTTTAAATTTATTTAGATTTTTTATTTTTTAGTTTAGTTTATGTCTTTATTTATTTTATTTTAGTTTAGTTTTAATTTTTTATTTTATTTTCTTTTCAAGTTTAGTTTTAGGTTTTAGTTTACATTTTTAATTTATTTTATTTTTTAATTTTATTTTGGTTTAGGTTTTTAGGTTTTTAGGGTTTAGAGTTTAGGATTTAGGGTTTAAGATTTGGGGTTTAGGGTTTAGGGTTGTAGATTTTAGGGTTTTGGGTTTAGGGTTTAGGGTTTTAGGGTTTATGGTCTAGGGTTTAGGGTTTAGGACTTAGGGTTTAGGGTTTTTGGGTTTAGCATTTAGGGTTTTTTTTGTTTACGAAACTTCAAGAAATAAACTCAACATAAAAGCTAAAAGGTGTTCCAAAAATGAAAAATAATCTAAACTTGTTTGCTTTAATAAAAGATGGATCTTAAGAGAAAAAGGTTAAAACCATAGATGCATAAACACAAAATGCTCAAAATAAGTGAGGGCGTAGTAGGCTAAGACTTGGCCTTTTCCATCTTCTCCTTAAAAGAGCCAAGAGGGACAGAAAACCTTCATAAACCTAACTCAGAATATCTCCTATAGCATGCTCTTTGCGAAATCCACCAATCAATACCTCATCATTGTCCTCGATGTAGTTCAAACAACCATCATTTGGAGCAAAGGGCAATTTTTTCCCAATCTTGATCAATTGAGCTCTAGCATATTTTCGATAGCGAGTTGGGTTGCTTTGCCTCAATGCCAATGTTTTCGAGCGCCCTTTGCATGAAAAGATCATGTGAATGGCTTCATCCATTCATTTCCAAGGTGACTTTTCTTGTATGATTTGTTTTCCCACCTTTGATTTTTCTATGGGTCTTATTTTGACCAACTCATACCGTGTTTTCCCCATGTTCAAGAAATGAAAGAAGAGCCTTTACGATCTAATTCAGGGAGTTCTGTGAGCCACAGCGATGGACAGGTTGAGAGCTCAATAGTTGGGACTTGTTTAGCTTAGTTAGTTATTAGGTAGTTTTAGTTTTTAATTAGTTTGTTATTAGTTTAGTTTTTAGCTAGTATTTAGGGTTTAAGGTTTATTTATTTAATTTTTATTTGTTTTATTTTTTAAAATTATGTAAATTAGTAGGTTTAGGTTTATTTAGTTTATTTATTTTACTTTTTATTGAATTTAGTTTATTTTATTTTATATTTTATTTAGGTTTATTTTTATTTTTATTTTTATTTTTAGATTTAGGTTTTATTTTTTATTTTTAGGTTTAGTTTAGGTTTTATTTTTTATTTTTTAAGTTTAAGTGTTAAGTTTTTTTTATAGGTTTATTTTTAGGTACAATTTTTCAGTTCTCGTTTAGGTTTATTTTGAGTTTATTTTATTTTATTTAGTTTAGGTTTAGGTTTAAGTTTTATTTATTTTAGTTTAGTTTATCTTAGTTTCGGTTAATTTTATTTCTATTTTAGGTTTAGGTTATTTTTAGTTTAGGGTTTAAGTTTTATTTTTTTATTTATGCTTATGTTTTATTTTTAGGTTTATTTTTTAGTTTTAGGTTTTTTTATTTAGTTATAATTATATTTTATTTTAGGTTTATTTTAATTTTACTGTAGGTTTAGTTTTTTTTAATTTGGTTTTTATTTTTTTTTAGTTTAGGTTTTATTTATTTATTTTAGTTTCATTTTATTTTTATTTTAATTTCATTTTAGTTTTAGGCTAAGGTTTAGGTTTTAGTTAATCTTTTTATTTTATTTTTTTCATTTTATTTTGGTTTAGGTTTATTTATTTATTTTATTTTTAGGTTTTATTTAGTTTTGGTTTACATTTTTAGCTTTTTAGGGTTTAGGCTTTAAGTTTTTATTTTAGGTTTATTTTTAGGTTTTATTTTTTAGTTTAGGTTTAGGTTTATTTTTAGTGTATTATATTTTATTTTGTTTAGGGTTTAGTTATTTTTATTTATTATATTTTAGTTTATTTTAGATTAGGTTTAGGTTTATTTGGTTTTATTTATTTTATTTTTATTTAAGGTTTAGTTTTTATTTTTAGTTTAGGATTTGGGTTTTATTTTTTTATTTTTTTAGGTTTTAATTTTAAGATTTAATTTTAAGTTTAGGGTTTTATTTAGTTATTATTTTATTTTATTTTAAGTTTATTTTATTTTTATTTTACATATAGTTTTTATTTTATTTAGGTTTTTTATTCTTTGGTTTATTTTATTTTTTAATTTAATTTAGGTTTTTATTTATTTTAGTTTAGTTTATTTTAATTTTTTTATTTTATTTCATTTTTAGGTTTAAGTTTAGGTTTTAGTTTAGGTTTTTATTTTATTTTATTTAGGTTTAGGTTTTTATTTATTTTATTTTTAGGTTTTATTTACTTTATGTTTAGATTTTTAGGTTTTTAGGGTTTAGGGTTTGGGGTTTAGGGTTGCAGGTTTAGGTTTAGGGTGTTGTGCTATAGGTTTAAGGTTCATGGTTAGTTTTAGGGTTTAGAGTTTTGGGTTTTATGGTTTAGTATTTTAGGGTTTACGGTTTAGGGTTTAGGTTTAGGGTTTTGGGTGTGGGATTTAGAATTTTAGGGTTTAGGGTTTTAGGTTAGGGTTTTTTATTTAGTTTTATTTTTTTTAATTTTTTTAGGGTTTAGGGTTTAGGGTTTAAGGTTTAGGTTTTAGGTTTAGGGTTCAGGTTTTAGTTTAGGTTTATTTTTAAATTAAGCAAACCAGCAGGTTTAGGTTTTTTAGTTTATTTTTAGTGTTTAGTTTTGGGTTAGCTTAGGGTTTAGGTTTTCTTTTTAAAATTAAGTAACCCTGTAAGTTTAGGTTTATTTAATTTATCTAGTTTTTATTTATTTATTTTAGTTTATTTTATTTTTTATTTTTCTTTATGTTTATTTTTTTATTTAGTTGAATTTATTTATTTTAGATTTATTTGTTTTAGTTTAGGTTTTTTATTTTAGTTTATATATTTTAGGTAGGTTTAGTTTTATTTTATTGTTGAGTTTTTTTTATTTAGGTTTTAGGTTTTAGTTTAGATTTTTTATTTTATTTTATTATTTTATTTAATTTAGGTTTAGGTTTTCTTATTTATTTTATTGTTAGATTTTATTATGTTTAGGTTTAGGTTTTATGTTTTTTTAGGATTTAGGGTTTAGGGTTTAGGTTTAGGTTTTAGGGTTTAGGGTTTTTAGGTTTAGGGTTTAGGGTTTAGTGTTTAGGCTTTAGGGTTTAGGGTTTAGGGTTTAGGGTTTAGCATTTAGGGTTTATGTTTAGCTTAGGATTTAGGGTTTAAGGTTTAGAGTTTAAGGTTTTAGGTTTAGGGTTTAGGGTTTAAAGTTAGTTTTAAGGTTTATGGTTTAGGGTTTTGTGTTTTTGGTTTAGGATTTAGGTTTAGGTTTTATTTATTTTAGTTTTGTCTATCTTAATTTAGGTTTAGGTTTATTTTATTTTATTTATTTTAGGTTTAGGATTTTTTTGTTTAATGTTTAGGTTTTATTTTTTATTTAATCTTAGGATTTCTTTTTAGGTTTATTTTTTGGTTTAGGTTTTTGTTTTGTTTTAATTTTATTTTATTTTAGGTTTATTTTTTATTTAATTTTTATTATATTTAGGTTTTTTAGTTTTATGTTTTTTTGTTTAGTTTAGGTTTTAATTTAATTTATTTTATTTTAGATTAGTTTTTAGTTATTTTATCTTATTTTTAGGTTTAGGTTTTGGTTTTGGTTTTGGTTTTGGTTTTAGTTTAGGTTTTTATTTTATTTTATTTTTTCTTTTATTTAGGTTTAGGTTTATTTATTTATTTTATTTATAAGTTTTATTTAGTTTAGGTTTAGGTTTTAAGTTTTTATAGTTTAGGGATTAGGGTTTAGGGTTTAGGGTTTTAAGTTTTAGGGTTTAGGGTTTAGGGTTTAGGTTTATGGTTTAGGGTTTTGGGTTTAGGGTTATAGATTTAGGGTTTAAAGTTTACGATTTAGGGTTTAGGTTAGGGTTAGCACATTTTTAATTTATTTATTTTTTATTTTTAATTTTAGGATTTAGGGTTTAGGGCGTAGGGTTTAGATTTTAGGTTTAGGGTTTAGGGTTTATGGTTTTTTTTAGAAGAGAATAAATTCATATTCAACATTTATTCTTATAAATTTCATCAACCAAGTAACACACCAAGATTTCTAAGACACAAGTGATGACATAGATAAAAATTGAGCACGAATAGGGCAAATCAAAAACCTGTCTCTACTGTATAGAAACAGTTCCAGAAGATATAGATCAGATTAGTCGTTCTTCAGTTTCTCTAGTTCCCATCAGAACCACCTCAGCCTCTTGAGTAGTGGGATCCACCATCATATTCCCGATCTCTCCCTCTGCCACCAAGGCGAACCTTCATCTCCTCCCCCCTCCATAACCACCACTACTCTGATCACCACCTCCATATCCATCAGCACCTCCTCCTTCACCTCCATCACCAGATCAAGACTGAGCCTGGTTGATGATGATGTTCTTATCATCAAGGTTCTGTCCATTCTTCGGGTTTAAGTTTAGGTTTAGGTCTATTACGTTTTAGGGTTTATATTTTATAATTTATTTACTTTAGGTTTAGGTTTAGGGTTGGGGTTTAGGGTTTAGGTTTAGGGTTAGGGTTTAGGGTTTAGGGTTTAAGGTTTAGGGTTTTACGATTTATGCTTTTACGATTTAGGATTTAGGGTTAGGGTTTAGGACTTAGGGTTTAGGGTTTAGGGTTTTGGCTTTACGGCTTAGGGTTTAGGGTTTTTTAGGATTTAGGGTTTAGGGTTGTAAGTTTAGTGTTGTAGGGTATTATTTTTTTAATTTATTTTATTTTATTTAGTCTAGGTTTAGGTTTAGGTTTAGTTTATTTTAGGTTTAGCTTTAGGTTTAATTTATTTTAGTTTCATTTATTTTAGTTTATATTTAGGTTTATTTTATTTTGTTTATTTTATTTTTACTTTAGGTTAAGGTTTTTTTTTTAGTTTATGGTTTTCATTTTATTTTTTAATTATTATTAGGTTTAGATTTTTATTTAGTTAATATTTTATTTTATTTGAATTTTATTTTATTTTTATTTCACCTTTGGTTTAATCTTATTTAGGTTTTTTATTGTTAGGTTTATTCTATTTTTTAGTTTAGAATAAGTTTTTATTTATTTTATTTAAGTTTATTTTTTTTAGTTTATTTTATTTTATTTTAAGGTTTAGGTTTAGGTTTTAGTTTAGGTTTTTATTTTATTTTGTTGTTTTTATTTTAATTATATTTAAGTTTTTTTATATATTTTATTTTTAGGTTTTATTTAGTTTAGGCTTAAGTTTTTAGGTATTTAGGGTTTAGGGTTTAGGTTTAGAGTTTAGGGTTTAGGGTTTTAGGGTTTATGGTTTAGGGTTAGGGTTTAAGGTTTAGGGTTTAAGATTTAGTGTTTATGCTTTAGGGTTTAGGGTTTTTATGGTTTAGAGTTTAGGGATTAGGGTTTTCATAGGGTTTAGGTTTTTTAAATTAAGTAAACCATTAGGCTTAGATTTATTTAGTTTATTTAGTTTATTTTTAATTTATTTTAGTTAATTTTTTTATTTTATTATTTAGGTTTATTTTATTCTTATTTAGTTTAGTTGATTTATTTTAGGTTTATTTATTTTTGTTTAGGTTTTTATTTTAGTTTATTTTTTAGGTTTAGGTTCATTTTTTGTTGGGTTTTATTTTTTTTTCTTAGGTTTAAGTTTTAATTTTTTATTTTTAGGTTTAGGTTTAGGTTTATATTTTATTTTACTTTTTTGGTTTAGGTTTTACATTTTTATTTTAGTTTTAATTTTAGGTTTTATTTTTTAGTTTAGGTTTAGGTTTATTTTTATTTTATTTTATTTATTTAGTTTAGCTTTAGGTTTAGGCTTAGTTTATTTTCGATTTAGGTTTAGGTTTAATTTATTTTAGTTTCATTTTTTAGTTAAGGTTTAGGTTTATTTTATTTTGTTTATTTTATTTTTATTTTAGGTTTAGGTTGTTTTTTAGTTTAGGGTTTTGGTTTTATTTTTAACTATTTTTAGGTTTTATTTTTAGGTGTATTATTTTGGTTTAGGTTTTTATTTAGTTTTATTTTATTTTATTTTAAGTTTAATTTATTTTTATTTTAACTTTAGTTTTAATTTTATTTAGGTTTTGTATTTCTTAGGTTTATTTTATTTTATAGTTTAGTTTAGGTTTTTATTTAGTTTATTTTAGTTTATTTTTATTAGTATATTTTATGTTATTTTTAGGTTTAGGTTTAAGTTTTAGTTTATGTTTTAATTTTATTTTATTATTTTTTATTTAGGTTTAGGTTTTTTTTATATATTTTATTTTAGGTTTTATTTAGTTTAGGTTTAGGTTTTAGGTTTTAGGGTTTAGGGTTTAGGGTTTTAGGGTTTATGGTTAGGGTTTAGGGTTTAGGTTTAGGGTTTAGTGTTTAGGCTTTAGGGTTTAGCATTTAGGGTTTAGGGTTAGCTTAGGGGTTTAGGTTTTCTTAATTATGTAAATCGTTAGTTTTTTTAGTTTATTTAGTTTATTTTATTTTATTTTATTTTTTTTTTTTAGTTTAGTTTATTTATTTTAGGTTTATTTATTTTAGTTTAATTTTTATTTTATTTTTTTTAGGTTTAGGTTTATTTTTTAGTTGAGTTTTACATTTACTTTATTTTTTAGGTTTTGGTTTTATTTTTTATTTTAAGGTTTAGGTTTAGTTTTTTATTTATCTTTTTAAGTTTAGGTTTTAAGTTTTTATTTTATTTTTGGGTTTTAGTTTATTTTATTTTATTTAGTTTAGTTTTATTTATTTGTTTATTTAGTTTAGTTTAAGTTTATTTTATTTTTTATTTTGTTTAGTTTTTTTAGTTTAGGTTTAGGTTTTATTTTTTTAGTTTATTTTTTATTATTGTTTTTATTTAGTTTTAGTTTATTTTAGTTTAAGTTCATTTATTTTTTTTTTAGTCTTTATTTTAGGTTTTTTTTATTTTTAGGTTTATTTTATTATTTAGTTTAGGTTTTTATTTATTTTATTTTATTTTATTTTATTTATAGGTTTAGGTTTAGGTTTTAGTTTAGGTTTTATTTTATTTTATTTTATTTTTTATTTAAGTTTAAGTTTTTTTATATTTTTATTTTTTGGTTTTATTTAGTTTAGGTTTAGGTTTTTAGGTTTTATGGTTTAGAGTTTAGGGTTTAGGGTTTTAGTGTTTAGGGTTTTATGGATTAGGATTTAGGGTTATGGTTTAGGATTTAGGGTTTAGGGTTTAGGGTTTAGGGTTTAGTGTTTAGGCTTTAGGGTTTAGGGTTTTTAGGGTTTCAGGCTTAGCGTTTAGGGTTTATGGTTAGCTTAGGGTTTAGGTTTTTTTTAAATTAAGTAAACCGGTAGGTTTAGGTTTATTTAGTTTATTTTTTATTTATTTCAGTTTATTTTATTTTTATTTTAATTTATGTTTATTTTTTTATTTTTATTTAGTTTAGATTATTTATTTTAGGTTTATTTATTTTAGTTTATTTTTTTAGGTTTAGGTTCATGTTTATTTTTAGTTTAGTTTTATTTATATTTTACTATTAATGTTTAAGTTTAATTTTTTATTTTTTGGTTTAAGTTTCAGTTTTTATTTTATTTTTTTAGGTTTAGGTTTTATGATTTTATTTTTGGTTTATTTTTAGGTTTTATTTTTTAGTTTATTTTATATAGTTTAGGGTTTATGTTTAGTTGATTTAGGTTTAGGTTTACGTTTTATTTGATTTTTCTTAATTTTTTTTAGTTTAGGTTTAGGTTTATTTTATTTTGTTTATTTTAAAAGTTTTTTTTTTAGTTTAGGGTTTAGGTTTTTTTTATTTATTTTTGGTTTATTTTTTTTAGGTTTTCATTTAGTTTTTATTTTATTTTATTATTTTATGTTTATGTTTATTTTTTATTTTACCTTTACTTTTATTTTTTTAGGTTTTATTTTGGTTTATTTTTTTTAGTTTAGTTTATGTTTTTATTTATTTTATTTTAGTTTAGTTTTATTTTTTATTTCAATTTTATATGTTTAGGCTTTGTTTAGGTTTAGGTTTTAGTTTAGGTTTTTATTTTATTTTATTTATTTTATGTTATTTAGGTTTAGGTTCATTTATTTATTTTCTTTTTAGGTTTTATTTAGTTTATGTTTAGGTTTTTTTAGGGTTTAGGTTTAGGGTTTATTAGGTTTGGGTTTAGGGTTTAGGGATTAGGGTTTAAGGTTTAGGGTTTAGGGTTTAGGGTTTAGGGTTTAGGGTTTAGGGTTTAGGATTTAGGGTTTTGGGTTTGGGGTTTAGGGTTTAGGGTTTTAGGGTTTTAGGGTTTAGGGTTTAGGGTTTAGTGTTTAAGGTTTAGGTTTAGGGTTCAAGTTTTAGTTCAAGGTTTAGGGTTTTTGGTTTCTTTTGTAATAGAGAACAAATTCAGATTCAACATTTGTTCTGTGTTTATTTAGTTTATTTAGTTTAATTTTTATTTATTTTATTTTATTTTATTTTTTATTTTTATTTATGTTATTTTTTATTTTTATTTAGTTTAGTTTATTTATTTTAAGTTTATTTATTTTATTTTTGGTTTTTTATTTTGGTTTATTTTCTTAGGTTTAGGTTAAGTTTTCAGTTTATTTATTAGTTTAGTTTTATTTTTATTTTTTTTTATTTTTAGGTTTAGGTTTAGTTTATTATTTTATTTTCTTTAAGTTTAGGTATGAGGTTTTTATTTTAGGTTTTTTTAGGTTTATTTTAGTTTTTTAGGTTTATTTTAGTTTATTTTATTTAGTTTAGGGTATAGGTTTAGTTTATTTTATGTTTAGGTTTAGGTTTTATTTATTTTAGTTTAGGTTTAGGTTTATTTTATTTTATTTATTTTACTTTTATTTAGGTTTAGGTTTTTTTTTTAGTTTATGGTTTAGGTTTTATTTTTTTATTTATTTTTAAGTTTTATTTTTATGTTTCTTTTTTATGTTTAGGTTTTTATTTAGTTTTTATTTTATTTTATTTTAGGTTTATCTTATTTTTATTTTAAGTTTAATTTTTATTTTATTTAGTTTTTTTATTCATAGGTTTATTTTATTTTTTTAGTTTAGTTTAGGTTTTTATTTATTTTATTTTAGTTTGTTTTTATTAGATAATTTTTTTTATTTTTGCATTTTAGTTTAGGTTTTTCTTTAGGTTCTTATTTTATTTTATTTTATTATATTTTATTTAGGTTTAGTTTTATTTATTTATTTTATTTTAGGTTTTATTTAGTTTAGTTTAGGTTTAGGTTTATGGTTTATGGTTTAGAGTTTAGGGTTTAGGGTTTTAGGGTTGAGGTTTTAGGTTTAGGTTGAGGGGTTGTTTAGGGTTTAGGTTTTAGGGTTTAGTGTTTAGCTTTAGGTTTATAGTTTTTGGGTAGGTTAGGGCTTAAAGTTAGTTTAGGTTTAGGGTTTAAGGTTAGATTTAGGGTTTAGGTTTAAGTTTTATAGTTTAGGTTTAAGTTAGGAGTTAGGTTTAGGTTTAGTTTTTTTAGTTAGGGTTTAAGTTTAGGGTTTAAGGTTAGTTAAGGTTTAGGTCAGTTTAGGGTTTATATTAGGGTTTAGAGTTTAGAGTTAGGGTTTATAGTTTAGGTTAGTTAGGTTTATGGTTTAGGGTTTATGGTTTAGGGGTTAGGGTTTAGTGGTTAGGGATTAGAGTTTTTTGGTTTAGGGATTAGGGTTTAGGGTTTAGGTTTTAGGGTTTAAGGTTTAGTGTTGTAGGTTTAAGGTTTAAAGTTTAGGGTTTAGGGTTAGGGTTTTGTTTTTTATTTATTTTAATTTTTAATTTTTTTAAATTAGGTAAACTAGTAATTTAGGTTTATTTACTTTATTTTTTTATTTATTTTATTTTATTTTATTTTTTGATTTAGGAATATTTTATTTTTATTTAGTTTAGTTTATTTAGGTTTATTTATTTTAGTTTATGTATTTTATTTTAGTTTATTTTTGAGGTTTAAGTTAAGGTTTAGGTTTATTTTTTAGTTTAGTTTTATTTTTATTTTATTTTTTAGGTTTAGGTTTTATTTTTAAATTTTAGGTTTAAGTTTAGCTTTTTATTTTATTTTTTTAGGTTTAAGTTTTATGTTTTTATTTGAGGTTTATTTTTAAGTTTTATTTTTTAATTTAGGTTTAGGTTTATTTTTAGTTTTTATATTTTATTTAGTTTAGGTTTATGTTTAGGTTTTATTTATTTTAGTTTAGTTTATTTTAGTGTATGTTTAGGTTTATTTTAATTTTTTTTAAGTTTAGGTTTTTTTTAGGGTTTAGGTTTTATTTTTTATTTATTTTTAGGTTTTATTTTTAGGTTTATTGTTTAGGTTTATGTTTTTATTTAGTTACATTCAACGATGAAAACTTACTCTTATGGATGATCGAGCACAACCACCTTTTACATTACAATGTATGTTGTGATACTATCCAGAGTTCTGGTTGACCTAGGTATATCAACATTATGAGTCTTAGAACCCTTGCCTACTCGAGGATCGACATCTACATACTCCAAAAAGAATGGATGATGTTGAGAGGATTCAATGAACAAGGCGAGAGGGCCTTGTGGAGCTTTTTTATTGATGTAGGGGTGGGGGGACACCACGCAGATCGTAGGTGGGTACTTTTTGAGTTGATCGGGTACAACATTAAGGTATGATGTACTATCTCGAAAGATAGAGGCATCACCCTATAATAGACCTAATCATGTAATAAGGACTACTAAGGCATGATTGGTCTTCGAATGTACCTGAGATTTTCCCCCTACTTTATGTAGATGAATAAAGTAAGGTTTATATTATACCATGTTCTTAAGTTCCTTATGGAAGTAAGCCTCCATAGTTAATTACATCTTAAAAAATGAAATTTCCTAAGAATACTCTTAATTAGAGTAGACAAATATCATCTCCAAATATTTGAAGGTTAGACTATCAAAGGATTGGTTGTATTTGGAAAATCAATTGGGAAAGTTCAAGGAGAAGACTTATTTTTGGAATCCAAATGAAATAAGTAGGAAATCCTCATGATACTAGGAAGCCTAGTGAGCATTCCAATCTATCCTATGGTTGGGCTTTATAATTTTAAAGTTGAGAAGATTTATATGTTTTGAGTTGAAATCTAATTAAATTACTAGGGCATATAATCCACCAACATAAGTTTGTGGGAATGCCTAAGAGGTGAGGATTTATGATCGTCACCTAAAGGAAATAGCTACCTCGAATCTTAAATCTAGGGAGCTTTAATGAGCCAAAAAAGCATGACCTAAATCTAAGTGACAGTGTGGACATAATGGTTTACCTCCATAAGAGAGAATAAATTGTCCGACTTATATCCTCCTAGAGTGGCCGCCAGCTAAGTCCTCCTACAATTTTAAAACCATGTAGTATTCTTGATTTGCCGATAGTTAGGGTAGTTATTTAATTAGTAAAGTCCTTAACACACTCCCTAAGAGACTAGAGCATGAGTGGTATGAACATATGACTTAATCTATAGATGCAAAATCTTTTCAAATTTTATTTTATTTTAAACGCATTATTTTGACAGAGGCTTTAGGATTTCTTATGCCTAAATGCATGATGAAATAGGTTATGGGTCAAATCAGCTAGAAGAAGGTGTTCTCCACCACAAGGGATGCCCTCACAGGTCAAGCATTCCTTTATCATGCAATGATGGAGATCCTTCATGTTCAAGAGAGATAATATGCATGCATGATGGCAAACATACAACCATATAGCTAAGGGGTTGCTAAATCTTTTAATAATCTTATTTATGTCTTAGGCTTTATGATGAGGTTATGAGTGGTTTAAAATTTAGTTATGAGTGATTAGTTGGGTAGAAAATTTAAGAGCCTAATCGTATCCAAGCCACACATTAAAGCATCAATCATTTAAGAAACTATGAAAAGTATGCCATCCTAATGCACAATGTAAACATTACATCAAATAATTATATAAATTATCATAAAAGAATAAAAGTGGTATTACCAAAATATACAACCCTCAAGAGAATTATGAAAGAGTAATTATAATTGTATTAAATAACATGGGGGTCATCTTTATATCTCCATTTCTAATTTGGTTCCGTCTTTGATTTGGATGGCGCTTGCTTCAAAGGCATCACAAGGAACCATAGGACAAAGCCTTCTAGCCACAGTTCATCTTAATCCCCCATAGCTCTAATTCTAATCCTAATTACAAAAATTACATTTATGTGGGAAAAGTAAATCTAACTACACCTGCAAAATAGTGTTTAGCTAAATATACATATAATCCCAAGCAGTTGTAGTTATAATTTTGACTTAGCACCCTACACATGGGTAACTAAGCCCACTTGTCCTACCTTGGATTATGCTTAAGGATTTAAGCAACCTGCAAAAAGAGCATTCACATTTATTTTAAAGCATCCCTTAAGCATAATCCCCTGCATAAAATATGATTAGGCTTATATTGGCCTATCATCAAGTCTATGAAGAATACACCCTAACATCCAATCTAAAATAATACATCATAAAATAAAACATACATCACATCATACATCGTTGAAACTTAGAGCTAGAAGTGGTGATTTAAATTTACTGTTGTATTAAGGCTTGTGTGGTAGGTCTTGTTAGGCATTAGTGTTGTATTTTCTAAGTGTAGAAGGATTCAATTTAACATGAAAGGTTGATTTCACTTGAAGTAGTTTAATTGATTTGAGAATTTTAATTTGTGTTTCCTTTTGTTTAATTTGATTACACTTAGCAACTAAGTGTTATAAAGAGAGGAAAAGAGGATTTCTCTCTTTCATCCCTACCTTAAGTCACTGTATAAAGTATATTAATTTGACTTAGTTATTTTTAGTGAATGGCTTGTTAAATGATTTAATTAATCATAAGTTTAGGTTCACTTTAAATAATCCCATTCAAAATGAAAGGCATCTTAAGATTATTTTAATTCAATTACTATCACATGACATGTATTAAATCATTCTTTCCATCACATGTAACATGCACATGATCTAATCCTAAGTGTATCTATACATGCAACATATTTTGGCACACTTAAATGGTGAATGTATGTGTATGTTTAGAATTTATATTTATTTGATTGAATTATTTAAACATATTAATTTAAAACTTTATCCAAATTCTTATACAAAAAGGACATAAGAATAAAATTAAATAGGCATGTGTTTTTGTTAAACCAGGGAAGTGAGGTAATCAAATGACCTCCTCAGAGCTAATTAAAGCCTCATATTCTAGGGATTTCAAACTATATACCCATTTCCATTCAAACATAGGTAAATTCATATACATGAACATAGGAAGTAAACTCCAAATCATATGGCTAATTAATTCAACCACTTAGTCAATTATGAATGCATGTAATTTTAATGTAAACTGGGAGTTTCATTTACTAATCGCATATACATATACATGTACAATGATATAAGCAAGTACATGTCATTGTTAAACAAAGGAAGCAAGGTAATCAAATAACCTCCTTGGGGCTAACTAAAGCCTCATATTCTCGGGATGTCTAGACTATATACTTGCTTTTCTTGGACATACATGGATGTACACATAAATGAGGGCAAGAAAACCACGCAAAGATTGTAAGTTATTTTTGATTGAATCAGTTATATATATGAATTAAAGCACCATCTAAATTCTAATCTTGAAATACATAAGAATGACTTCAAATGGGTACGTGATGTAGTTAAACTAGAAAAGTGAGGTAATCAAATGACTCCTTGGGCTAGCTAGAGCCTCATGTTCCCGGGATGTCCAAACTATATACACATTAACATTCACTCTTATATAAATCAATACATGAATAGAAGAGAACTCAACATTCATACACTAAGCTATAAGCACATGCATTTCTTATGTATTTAACTAGCATCATAACACATATTATTATTCATTTATAAGCTTTTGAAAAATACATTTGGATTTAATAGTGATAATAGCCACATATATTGAATTAAATCAACACATGCAAGCTTACATAATAAAAATCCATCATATTTTACTTGATTTTGAAAAGATGGATTCATGAATTCAAATAACATACCAAATTTAACATGATTGGAAAGAGGACAATCAAATATAAGCATGTGATTCATTCAACCAAACTAGTTCTCAAGGACAATCAAATAAAATAAGATTATTTAAAGCAAATAAAAGCTTCTTTATTAATTAAGTTTTGAATTTTAATTGATTTAAAGAGGAGAAGAGAAATCATCACTTGATGCTTTAAAACCATTCCCACATTAGTGATTTGATTTAATTTACGGAAATGTAATTAAGTTGATTTTATGGGTTAATTAAGTTGAACTCTTAATTAGATGAATTAATTACCCTTGCTTATGTTACCTTAAAGTAATTAACTAAATAATTATGAGCCAACATGATATGCATAAAAAATAAACTTGCAATGATCCTAGAAATAAAAGGCCTAATGCAATTGGTTCATGTTTAATAGTTAATTACATTAAGGGACTTAATTAATTACTCTTATGATTTTCCAATACATGTGGACTAACCATAATTTTATTAAACTCCTTTAGGTTATTAAACACCAAAAGATCTACCCCATGAAATTAATTAAGGTGATGATTATGATTTCAATTTGATTAAGTGATTAATTAGTTAAATCTTAATTAATTCATTTTAAAAAAAGGGTGAAATGAACTTTGAAAGGGTCCCAACCCTATTCCTAGTTCACTACAGGAACAATCATTTAATAACTTAATTAGCCAATTTATTATCGCTCATGGATTAATTAATCATTAATTAACTTAAAAGAGTAGTTAAGGTTTAATTAGTCAATTTTCCTAATTAAGTAAAGCACAAATCCCAAGAAAATCATGAGGTAGAGGTCATCCCATTAAATTAACCCATAAAATTTGGGATTAATTGCTCAAGTAATTAAGGAGTACTGTTTAAATTTTATAATTAAACTTTAATTACTATTCAAAATTAGTTAAGATCATTTTAATTAATTCTCCTTGAAATACCTTTAAAATAAGTATTTCTTTATATTTTTTGATTTCTATGATTTTTGATTTTTAGTATTAGTCATTAAAATGATTAATTGCTAATTAAATCCCAATCTAGTTAAACATGGCTACTGATGCACTTTCCACATGGCACCTGTGAATGGCTACTTAAACTTATCCAATAACGCCACGCATAGGGAGCGCTTTCTCATCCGAATCTAATAGATCTAATCATGATCGTCCATTCTGATCACATAGAATGGATGGTGATCATCACATCTAATGAGGGAGAATGGAGTCATCCTCCATTGCTCACTTTATTCGCTTACCTAAGCTTGGATTAAAAGGACCCACACCTTCATTTACATCAATGAGGGGATCCAACGGGTCAAGATCACATGATGCAAGTTTTGTTCAAAAAGATCCAACCCATTTTTGCCTAAGGATTAGTTTTGGAAGCATACCTCGTCGGAGCTCAAGACTAGTGGCTTGAATGATTAAGGAAGCTTCATCTAGTGGAGATGAAGCCTTGTTGAGTAGCAATTGGAGCTTGACTTTGATCAAGTCCCACCTACTCAAGAAGCTTAGATGATTGTACTTGCTAATGATGCCTAGGAAGGTACTTGCAAAGTTAATTTGATTTTGATGGAGAAATGGATTGAACTTGAGCCATTGGTTGTAATCAATTTAGTTTATATTTTGATTTGACCCAATTTGGTCTTTTAGGCCAATTTGGGTCAACTTGTCAAGAGGGCAATTGGGTTTTGTTTGACTAATTGAAGTTATATTCAAAAATTGATTTTGATTTGGTATGAATCATTAGTTTCAAGGGATTTAGCTTAGGTATTTGGCTAGATTCATATGGGTTAGGATTGACTTACTTAAATGACCAAGTTGACTTTATTTGACCTCATTTGTGATCAACAAAGTCATGATGGGAGGTTTTAGGGCTTGGTTCAATCTAATTTGTGTAGGATTAGACTTGTCTAGGTCATGGCCACTTTGGTTCAAGTGAACCAATTGGGTTTAGTTTTCTTGATTTTGGGTTGAATTTGATTTAGTTGAGTTTATATTTGAATTTTGGATTGATATATAAATTCAATTGCAATTGGCTTTGGTTCTAATGGGTTTTGGTTCATTTGAACATTTCAAGTCAAAAGGGTTGTTGGAACTTGGGTTGATTTTGGTTGGTTGATGATTGTTACATTTATAAATTGTGGATATGATTAAAGGTATGATTGATTCATGAGAAAACAATTGAATTTAGTTTTGGAATGAAGGAATTTGGCTAAGTCCATGAGTTGGGTCATGTGGCTTAGTTTGGATTTTGATTTGGTTTGATTTAATTTTTTATGATTTAAATGTTTATTTCATTAAATTTGTGAAGATAATTGAAAATATAATTGATTTATGAGAAACCAAATTGAGTTTGACTTGATTTAAGATTGTAAGTCCATGGATAGGTCATAAACATGGAAGTATTGATTTAGTTTAATTTAGTTTTGATTATTTGAATGTAGATTTGCTTTATATTTAAGAAGTCAATTGAAGATATAGATTTTTTATGAGAAAATCAATTGATTTTAGATTGATTTGGATTAAGATTTGGCTAAGTCCATGGGATAGGTCTGGCTCAGGAGGGGTTTCAAGTATGGATTTGATCATGGGCTTCAATCATTTGTTTTAGAATTTGGGTTTGGATTTGGATTTGAATCTAATGTTTGAATTGAACTTGAGGTTTGGTTTGAGAATGTGAACATGGATTGGATTTGGGTTTTAAGTAGGTAGACAAGTATATTATATTTCAAATTAATTTATTATGCTAAAATAATTTTCTATTTCAATCTCTAACAAAATCTACTAGTTTATCAATTAAGGCATCTAATCCTATGGTTAATTCTGTCTTAGCTTAGTTATTTACTAATTGTTAAGTGTCTTATGATTAGAAAGTATTAGTTTCTAGAAGATTAAGATGGGATGATTGAATTCACACTAAATGAGGTCAACATGCCATAGGCATAGTGTTGACCTTGGAGATAGATGATTGAAGACCAAGTATCACATATAGACTTGGATACATCTTTCAACATTTTGCTTGGGTGACCATGGATACATGAGAACAACATAGTTTCATTTTCTACATTAATTATGAAGTTTGTGAGAGGGGATTGTACTGTCAAAGGAGATCTCAGAATAGTCACAAGGTTAAATATGAGGATGCTTACTACTTCTCAAAGTGAACTAGTCTATTCTCACAAACTTGACCAAAGTTTAAAAATAAAAGAAAAATAAAAAGAAAAATAAAAAGAAAGTGAAAAAGAAAAGAAAATATAAAATTAAAAATGAAATAAAAGGGAGCGAAAATAGACTTGGAGGAGGAAGTGAGCGACATTGATTCCAAAGTAATTACCCATTCAACATATGGGTGGATGAGATCTCCACCAGGAGGAGGCCAAGGTGGGGTATTAAAACCTCCTCAAGGCCACCCAAGAAGATATGTCATTACCAAGAGATTTGCTATCCATATAGACTTAGAATCTAGTTCATGGATGAGTCTTATATAGCACACCAAAGAGACTTCTCAATAGTAGATTGGAGGTGACACTTGAGCCATATAGGATGAAGATCGAGCTCCAAAGCAAAGCATGGGTATCAAGTCTATATTGAAACATTTAGTTGCTTGGAACCTTAGCTATAACCCCACTTTCCTCTCAAAATAGGGTTTGGTAATTTGAAGCTTCATCCTATGTGAAGACTTGAGGTTCTTGGGAGCATCATCCTCAAGTCAAGAAGTTGATGTGGAACTTGAAGATTATTTATAAAAGATTTAATAAAATGACTTTTGATGGGTACTTGCCTTGTTCATATGAAAGTTAATCAACATACTTGTTCAAAGGCTACTGGAAAGAATATGAAGATGCAAAAGCTCTTAATCAAGACTAGATTAGATTCAAGATATAATTAATGATGAAATGCTAGTCATGAATCATTTAGAATTGATAGTTCTTTTAAAATCACATAAACTCAAGAGGAGTTGTTCTTAGAAACTTGGATGATCTAGATGATTTAAAGTCAAAGATTAATGCTAGAGTTTGAAGAAGAGATCAAAACCATCAATGATTAGAAATCAACTAGAATCAAGAAGATCCACACCTCACATACATCAATTTTGAATGAAATTGAAACCAATGACTTAGTTAGTGATTGAGTTTAAGGATTTCTTTGCATGGCATTATGAAGAGATGCTGATTTATTATGTAGAATAAATAAATGTTTTACAATATCAAGAAAAGCTTAGACATGATTGATATGAAAATAATAGGTCATTTATAAAGTCAAGAAACTAATCAAGTGGCTTTATCCAGGAGAATATTTTTGTTATTAGCATCATCCAAGTTAAGAAAAAGAATGGCCAAATTTAAATATGCATCATTAGGATTTAAATGCTATGTCCAAAAGATGAATTTCCTACCAATCTTGAGCTTGGTGGACACCTCATCTCATGGGTTTCATGGATGGCTCATCTAGATATAACCAAATAAAGATATGAACACAACTTTATGAAATCAAAATCTATTGTTATAAAGTCATGCCTTTGACTTAAAATGAGCACATATTGGCAATGTCAAATCTTTGATGAACTCATTCATCATCAAGTCATGTGATATGTCAATGATCTCATAGTCAAAAGTAGAGAAAAGGAAGACAATCTGACATGAGTAGTTTTGAATAGTTAAGACAATTCAAATGAACATCAAGTGTACATCGTGTATTTCGTGGAAATTCCTTGGGTTTATTGTCACTGGGAATCAAAATCATCAAGGTGATATTGAAATGAGACTAAAAGTTTAACTAAGATCATTCCAAGAGTAGTCTTTATCTAAGATGCTTTATATCCAACTTATTAGGAAGTCAATTCTTAATTCATTGTCAAAAGGACACTAAGTTCAAGTGGGAATAAGTGTGAGAGTGCTTTGAAGATATCAAGCATTACTTGATGATGCTATCATTAGATCTTGGGCAAACCACTTATACTTTATCAACTAATGAGATAACCATGGCTTTGTTGGCTTGGCCAAATAAGGAAGGAAATGCATACTATTTGCCATCTTCTAATCTTGGGTTAATTATCCACCCATTGAGAATCATTTTTAGCTTTAATCTTTGCATCCCAAAGCTACACTACTTGCTTTTCATGTGAACTTAATTCTAGATCAATCCACTATAGATCTCACACATGGGAAGTATTGAATGTTGGCATGATAGTCCATGATCCTCTCATAGTTTACTACCTTTAGATGGTGGTGAAAGGACAAGAAGCAAATTTCTTAGAACACACCCACTTCCTACTAATCCATAAGATGATGATCCTAACAAATCATGAACTTATGGGATACTAGCATTCACTATAGTTAGATGTTCATTGATGGCACTTCTTCTCAAAGAAGAGAAGAACCATATCTATAATTCTAGGAAAGAGTGGGGTAGGAATATTCTCTAACTTGATGATGTGATGAAATTCGTCATATGTTCAATCCGCACCACAATGAAGCCAAATATGGACTCTAATTTTGATGAGTTAGTCGTTACTTTAAGAACTTAACATGATCTTCATGATTCTTTGCTAGTTATCAACCAAATCATTGGGTCTTATAAGGTTATAAAGCACAAGCTCCATCATAACCACAAGTACACTAGGGAGTTGTTGGAAAGAGGTTCATTTATAAGATTCCTTGAGAGAACATTGTAAGATTCTTTCAAGCTTGCCAAGGAATTGCATGATTGAGGATGTGTCCATATCAATAAAGGTCCAAAATAAGCAAGTCTATTAAATGAATGCAAAAATTACTCTCTTAAAGGGATGCATTACAAAAAATGAGGAATTAGATTGAGGCATCCATTTGGATTAATAAATAAAGGCAAGCTACCTAGAAGTCTAAGCCCATCAAATGAATCGAGAGAGAACTTTGATGTCTTGTGAATGGTTTCTATTATTCTTTGATCAAATGAACATTATTTAAAAGCAATAAGCTTGTAATAGGTCTAAGGTACAGATTATGTGGATAAAACCAATCATGATGAAACCAAGTTCAAGAGACTGGATACTACCTCATTGATGATCAAAGATTGCATGGATAGCTAGTATGCCACCAAATGTCAAATATATGATGGTCATACACCAACCACCCAACATTCTACATCCTACATTAATTTGGCCATTGGGGTAAAACATGACAAGTGGGTCTAATTGATCCTCTTCTTCCAAGGGTCATCTTATCAAGATTTGACTAATTTCTTCCAAATGGATACGTAATTTCTCTATAGGTCACAAACTCAGAAAGCTCCAACTTTTAATGAACATATCAAATTTATAGTGCCTTGACAAAATATGATAATGACTACATTCAAGAGCAAAGATCAACAACTTTGCTCAAGACACATCATAGATTGGAGATTTCAACCATAAACTACTTGAGGCAAATTTCAAAAAGCCTTCAATAAAACTCTCATCCAAATACTACATGACAATATGGCATGATGAAGTTGAAGCCTAGAACAATGCTTATAGAACTCCAACTCTATACTTTCACTTATGTATAATCCAAATCCATTCTACCATTAACCCCATCATAAGGATTGGTGAGTAAGATCAAAGGAATGCTAAGTTATTTAAGAGCTCAGATTTAAAGGAGACACTGTGGCATGTCAAAAACCCTAAGTTGTACAAAGCTAAAATGATTCAAGCTCATAAGTGGGTCACCTAGAGTTTTCTTTCAAGTATATTTATTTTAGTTCTAAGACATTGTTTCCTTCATAAGATGAGGCAAGTTGAACCACTTGAGAATTTGCCATAGAGATGGCCTACCAAAGAGGATCTTTTAGCTTATTAATCATAGGGAGAGCACCCAATGCTTCAAATCAATGGGCTATAAAAAAAAATTATAAATCATGTTTGAAAATAATTATCGTTAATGAAAATTCCATTTTAAATTAAATCTCTTCCATGTTGAAAGTATTCTTATTTGCAATCAATGTGCTTTTGTAAAGAACAAAGGTCATCCTTCATCTACATAACACAAAACCAAACTACACATAAATATATAAAATAAAAATATCTTTCATCTTGCTTCATGAGAGATAATCTAGTGACACTACTCAAAATGCTAGGTTGTCACATACCCTACTTAGTGTCACATTCTTGCTTTGGAGGATGTAAGTCTTCTATGCTTTCCTTCCTTTGGCCACTACACAAACAAGCACCTTTAGTTTGGATTACTATGTGATAAAACCACCTCATGTTGGCATCAAAGAGGATGTGAGTGACTTTCTGATTAGCCTTGTAAAGAGTATATTATAGGTTTAAAATAAATGCTCTAGTGTCTCCTCTTAACTAAGTTGGGTCCAATCCTTCCTGAATCCTCATGAAAATTAGAAGATCGACAAATGATAATATCTTGAGATCCATTTTGGAAAGTTGTGCCCATGCTTTCTTCTGATTGATCATGCATCACAAGCACCTTAAGTTGGTTGGTTCTCACTATGTTGATGATAAATCACAGTTTTGGTTTTCACCTCAGATACACCAAATGATAGATGTAAGTTGCACTTCCTTTTAGAAACATATGCTTTCTTTATGGCTCGTGATAATTTAGTAGCTGGGGTGCTATATTTATAATCCTTTGTGATCCATTTAGATAGTACAAGTTAATATGTGATTGATACTTCCAAAACCACTCATGTTGGAGAATTGTCTAATTGGAGAATATGGATGTGCAAATTCTCCCTTAGTGTAATAAATCTAAGATATGTCATGGCCAACATAGCTTTCTTAGTCTTGCCTCAACACCAACAAGTTCCATGAAACATATAAACAAAATATATATTCACTTATAATTGACAAGTAGATTTTCCCAAGCGCATCCCATCTAAGGCAACAAGAGCAAAACTCCCTATAAGAATTGTACTACCTTGAGTTGATATAAGTCCTGGTTTCACTTAGTCACCACTAAGTTGGTTTTGATTTATGTTACCAATACCCAATAATTACTTGCTTTAGAAGATGTAAGCTTATGCTTCTTCCTAGCATCTTATACTAAAAGGCAACCCCTTAGGTTAGCTAGCTCTACCCCATGACCAAAGAGACTATCCTTTTGGATTGTAACTAAGATAGAGTTGATGCCGCTTCTAGTGAGTCCATCACACATAACATGAAAATTAAATCTATCAAATTTGACCAAGCTCACATCTAGAGTGGATATGCCCTCAATTTGAAATCAAACTTCCAAACAAACCATATAAATCATAATTAAGATAATTAATCTTGACTACTTTGAGTTGATAAGTCACCATATTCATACATCCAAGGTCAAGTTCAATTTGTTGTACATCCAAAGTGTCACCAATGGTTGTTCTTGCTTTAGAATGTTAGTTTGCTATCCTTCTTCCTACACGATAATGGCAACCACTTATAGTAATCTCTACCATGCAAGACTATCCATTTATAAACCTAGTAGGTCAAGTGAGATAGTCCCTTAGTGGGTTCATCACACACCTTTCATATTAACTGTGATTAAATTAAGTCTAATCTGATTATTCCCCATTGTAATTAAATCACACCCTTCTCCCAAGTGTAGCCCCAAATTATACATAAATCTTAAGCAAATAAATCAAATTAAAACCAACCTGGAGCCAAATTAAACCAATTATAGTCTAAATCAAAGAAATCCAACCAAAATCTTAATCCTAATGGATACTTAAAAAAAAATCATGAAATCAAACTCAAATCCCAATCCCCATGGATATCAATCGCTTCCTAGTGAAAGGTTCATATACATCCCCAATAAACTCGAGCCCATATCTCTAAAGATATGCCTCACATTAATTAAAATAAAACAAATTAAAGTCAATTCATTCTTAATCTGTATTATATAAATTCATGAATCTTCTTTCCATAAATCATATAATTAAATCAAATTCAACCCACCTAGTGATTTTCTTTTCTATGCCTCACATAGACACCACATGTCATGTCATATGCTGATCCCTTAAAGGGATCACCCTCCATGTCCTCTTATTCTCATCAATTATTATTTCTTATCTATGCACACTTTAATACTTCAACCAAAAAAGTCTAACTATGTCTTCATTCAAATTACATCATCTTAACATTATAATCAACATTATGATTTATGATGGTCAAATTAACTATACAACATCATGCTAAAATATATTATAGTGAATTAACACACTATATTATATTATAATATATGATGTTATATTATAATTTGCTAATATAATATTTTGTCTAAAATTACATCTCATTAGAATAACTTAAAGGAAGAAATAACAAAATTTTCTCAAAATATGAACAACGTCATTTGAATGTAAATTATTATTTTTTCTATTGGAAATGGTACAAAATAGCATCATTTTGGTCCTTCAGATGTGCCATGAATTTGGCCAAATTCTTCCATCAAACTTTAAATTAACATTTTTGTGAGTTTTTACCCAAAATTATAAGAAAAGTATAACATACTAAAATGTACACATTTAGTAACACACCACCATATTCATATATATGTGAAGTTATATTATTATGTACATTATATTTTAATATGCTTCATATAATATATTGTCTTACATTACACCTTAAAATGAATCTCTTTAAGCAAAAAATTTATAAAATTTGGTTGAAAAAAATGAAATTCATTTTGGATGCAAAATCCCATTCTTTTGATTAAATGACACACCATAGCACACCCCAATGATGTTCCTAAAGCATTATACTATAAAATAAATCATTATAATATGATTTAATTTATATTCAAATCTCTAATAGTCAAGAGAAAGTCTCCAAGACATTTTCTTGCTAGATAACATGTGAATCTTCTTTGATACCCAATGACATCTTTATGGTGTATTTAGTTTCCATTTCTTAATCATTATCACAATTCAAGTTTTAGTCTACTTATAATTAAGTTTAATTTCTTTGGTATCATCATTACACACCATTAGTTTTTTTCAATACATTATTTTTTTATCATAATAAATTATATTTTATTATTATAGTGTATTTTTTTATTAGTGATATGGTAATTATTAGTTAAAGAATTTATCACTCATCTATCTTCTTTTAATTTTTTTTAATTATTTTAAAATCAACAAACTCATTAAGTTTAGGTTATTTTTTTACATTTATCTTAGGGTTAGTTTTTCTTTAGATTTATAGGTTTAATTTAATTTTTAATTTAAATTTTGTTTTATTTAAATCATCTTTAGGTTTACTTTGTTACACATTTTTTAGTTTTATTTATTTAATTTTGATTAGGTAGGATTAATATTAAGTCTATTGTTTATTATTATTCTTTATTTTAGTATAGTTTATTTATCTTAGGAAATTTACTTTATTATTTTAGGTTTATCTATTGGTCATTAGTATTTATTTATTGATTTAGTAGTTTATATATTTCATTTTAAAATTTTTATCTTTATTATTATTAGTTATTTTATTTTATTTAATTATTTAAGTAGGTATTATTTTATTATTTTATTTTGTAGGTTTGTATATTTTATTTTTTAGTTATTTAGTTAGTATTATTTTTTAGTTTATTATAATTTTTTTTATTCATTATTTTATGGTTTATTTTAATTTATTTATTTATTTATTTATCATTTATTTAGTTTAATTTTTGTTTTAGAGAACAAAATCATATTCAACATTTCTTCTTTTGATTTCAAACCCAAGACACAACAAGTAAGACACTTTACCACATAGATAAAAAAATGAGCACACATTAAATCAAAATAAATAATAAGTCATTATAAAACATAGTTATAGCGCAAGGATCAACCATTCTTCATTTAAATCACCTAACTCAAGTAGTGATCCACCATCATAAATCTACTCTAATGCCTAACCTATCACTCCTGGCTTCCATAACCACCACTATGTAAATCCATATCAGACCTCAAATCTCATAACCACACTCACATACCTTCACCTCCAGCCTGCATCTAAACTAAAGGTTACTCAATGTTACCCATCAGGTTTAGCCATTCTTTATTTAAGTTTATTAGGGTGTTTTAGCTTATTTGTAATTGATTTAGTTAGCTTAGGTTTAGGTTTAGGTTTAGTTTGTGGGGTTTTTTAGGTTTAGTAGGGTTTTAGTTTAGTTTAAGGTTTAGGCTTTAGGTTTATGCTTTTGTTTTAGGATTAGGGTTTAGGCTAGTTTAGGTTTGTGGTTTGGGGTTTTAGGGTTGTGGTTTAGGTCACTTTAGGGTTTTTCATTTTTTTAAATTAAGTAAACTAGTAGGTTTTGGTTTATTTATTTTATTTTTTATTTATTTTATTTTATTTTATTTCTTATTTTTATTTAGGATTATTTTTCATTTTTATTTAGTTTAGTTTATTTATTTGGTTTTATTTAGTTTAAGTTTTATTTTTGGTTTATATTTTATTTTAGGTTATGTTAAGTTTATGTTTTTAGCAGTTTTATTTTTTATTTTATTTTATTGTTTAAGTTTTATTTTATTTTTTATTTTAGGTTTAGGTTTTTATTTTTAGGTTTATTTTTAGTTTTATTTTTTTATTTAGGTTCAGTTTAATTTTAATTTATTTTATTTTATTTAATTTATTTAGTTTAGTTTTAATTTATTTTATTAGGTTTTATTTATTTTAGTTTTTAGGTTTATTTTATTTTATATTTATTTTAGTTTATTTTTTTTAGTTTTATTTATTTTTTTTTTAGGTTTTATTTTTAGTTCTTTATTTAGGTTTTATTTTGTTTTTTTATTTTTATTTTTAGTTATTTTATAATTATTTTACATTTAGTTTTTTATTAATGTTTTTTTTTTTATTTTAGGTTTATTTAATTTTTATTTTGGTTTCTTTATTTATTTTATATTTATATTTTTTTTAATTTATTTTGGTTTTATGTTTGGTTTTAGTCAAGTTTTATTTAATTTATTTATTTATATATGTTTAGGATTTTATTTATTGGATTAGTAAATTTGGGTAGTGGTAGTAGGGATAGAGGGAGGTTAGAGCTCAGTAGGCTATTGTTTCATAGTAGACCTTAGACAAGTTCTTAATCTCTATATTAAGAGTCTGTTCTAGGGTTTACACCTGAACACCTAGGGTTCCATATCAAGGATAGTTCCTCTTTCTCACCTTGATTCAATTTCATTTATCTTCTAACCTATCACCTCACTTTATTTCCACCTCACTTTCTTTAAAACCATTAGCATGTCCAGGTTATTTATTTATTTATTTTATATTTTAGTTTATTTTGTTTATTTTATTTTTTTTTAGGTTTATTTTATTTTTTTTATTTATTAGTTTATTTATTTTAGGTTTATTTACCTAATTTGGGTTTTAATTTTAGTTTATTTTTCAAGTTTAGGTTTTGGTTTATGTTTATTTTAGTTTATTTTTTTTTAGGTTTATTTTATTTTTAGGTTAAGTTTAGGTTTTATTTTCTTTTAGTTAGGTTTTATGTTTTAATTTTAGGGTTTATTTTTAGGTTCATTTTAGTTTAGGTTTAAGTTTATTTTATTTCTTTATTTTATTATTTTATTTAGTTTGGTTTATTTTATTTTAGTTTTTTTTATTTATTTTAGTTTATTTTATTTTAGTTTAGTTTATTTTATTTTAGGTTTATTTTGGTTTAGATTTTATTTATTTTATTTTATTTTATTTATTTTAATTTTTAGTTTTTTTTGTTTTATTTTTATTTTATTTAGGTTTAGGTTTAAGTTTATTTATTTATTTTAGTTTTATTTAGTTTATTTATTTTAGTTTAGTTTTTTTAGTTTTAGTTTAAGTTTTTATTTTATGTTTATTTTTTTTAGGTTTAGGTTTTTATTTATTTTATTTATTTTATTTATTTTATGTTTTAATTTTAGTTTAGTTTAGGTTTTATTTTTTTATTTTAGTTTATTTTATTTTATTTTTATTTTATTAGTTTTATTTTTATATTTTTTATTTTATTAGTTTTTTTTTTTATTTTATTTTATTTATTTTAGTTTATTTTTTTATTTAAGTTTTTTATTTCATTATTTTATTTTATTATTTTATTTATTTTTTTTTAGTTTAGTTTATTTTTATTTATTTTATTTTAGTTTATTTTAATTTTTTATTTATTATTTAGGTTTAGGTTTAGGTTTTTAGTTTATTATTTTATTTTATTTTATTTATTATTATTAGGTTTTTTATTTATTTATTTTGGTTTTATTTAGAAGTTGGGCTTTAGGTTTTGGTTTTACAGGGTCAGGCCTAGTTTAGGGTCAGCCTGGGGCCTAGGGCCTGTGTTTGTTTAGCCCAGTTTAGGGCCCAGGGTCTTTAGGCAGTTGGGTTGGGTTTGGGTCAGTCTTTAGGGGTTAGGGTGGAGGGTCAGTCTTTGGTTTAGGGTCTTGTCAGGTCAGGTCAGCTTTTAGGGTCAGGGCTAGAAGATTTAGGGGTCAGGCCTGTGATCTTTTTAGTTCATGAACCTGACAGTAGGTTTTATTTACTTTATTTATTTTATTTTATCATTTATTTAGTTATTTATTTTTTTAGTTTTACTTTAGTTTTAATTTTAGTTATTTTAAGTAGTTTAGTTTATGTATTTATACTTATTTTTTTTATTTTAGTTTGGCTTATTTTATTTTTTATTTTTTTATTTCTTTTAGGTTTTATGTTTTAAGTTTATTTTAGTTTGTTTAGGTTTTATTTATTTTTATTTAATTTATTTTATTTGGTTTAGTTTTAGTTTTGTTTATTTATTTTAGTTTATTTTTATTTTATTTTAGTTTAATTTATTTTAGTTTAGGTTTTTTTATCTTAGGTTTTTTTCTTTTTTTAGGTTTTATTTAGTTTTATTTTTTATTTTAGTTTATGTTTATTTTAATTTTAGTTTAGTTTTGGTTTTTTATTTATTTTATTTTTTATTCTTTTAGGTTTAGGTTTAGTTTATTTTAGTTTAGTTTATTTTATTTTAGTTTAGTTTTATTTTTGTTTAGGTTTAGGTTTTTTTTATTTTTAGGTTTATTTTGGTTTAGGTGTTTATTAACTTTTTATTTTATTTTATTTTATGTTTATTTTAATTTTTAGTTTAGTTTAGGTTTTTATTTATTTTATTTTGTTTACTTTTTATATTATATTAATTATATTTTATTTTGGTTTAAGTTTTAGTTTAGTTTATTTTATTTTATTTTAGGATTAGGTTTTTTTTAGTTTAGTTTTAATTTTTTATTTTGATTTATTTTTAGTTTTATTTAGGTTTGTTTTATTTCATTTTATTTTATTTTATTTATTTATTTATTTTATTTTTGGGTAGTTTTTTTTTTTAGTTTAGTTTATGTTTTTTTATTTATTTTATTTTAGTTTAATTTTTTATTTGTTATTTAGGTTTAGGTTTAGGTTTTTTTTAGCTTTAGTTTAGATATTATTTTATTTTATTTTTATTTTATTTTGTTTTATTTATTTTATTTTTATTTTATTTAGTTTAGGTTTAGGTTTTTAGCTTTTAGGGTTTAGTTTTGGGTTTGGGTTTGGGGTTTAGGATTTTGGGTTTAGGGTTTGGGGTTTAGGGTTTGGGGTTTAGGGTTTACGGGTTAGTGTTTAGGTTTTAGGTCTAGGGTTCAGGTTTTAGTTTAGGGTTTAGGGTTTTTAGTTTTTTTTTAACAGAGAACAAATTTAGATTCAACATTTCTTTTTTTGATTTCATCAACCAAGTAACACACCAAGTTTTCTAAGACACAACGACATGGATAAAAAATGAGCATGCATAGAGCAAATTAATAACTAGAACCATCTCTATCAGAAAGACACAATTCCATAGCGTAGTTTGGATTGGCCATTCTTAGTTTCTTCCACCCCATCGAACCTGACCTCGAGTAGTGGGATCCACCATCATATCCTCGATCTCTCTCTACCACCATCACTTGTAACTTCCATTGCTCCTCCCTCCTCCATACCACCGCTTGACCACTACCTCCATATCCACCGTGACCTGGGATCAGCCCTGGTTGATGGTGATGTTCTGCCATCAAGGTTCTTCCCATTCTGGGTTAGGTTTAGTTTTAGATTTATTAGGTTTTGTGGGCTTTATTTTCTAATTTATTTAGTTACTTTTGGTTTAGGTTAGGTTTGAGGTTTAAGGTTTACATTTAGGGTTAGATTTATGGTTTTAGGTTTAGTGGTTGTTTTTAGGGTTTAAGGTTTAGGTTTAGGTTTGGGGTTTAGGGATTAGTTTGGGGTTTAGGGGTTTAGGGTTTAGGGTTTATGGTTTAGATTTAGGGTTTTTTTTAAAAAAAAATTACAAACTAGTAGGTTTAGTTTATTTAGTATATTTAGTTTATTTTTTTTATTTATTTTAGTTTACTTTATTTTTATTTTATTTAGGTTTATTTTTATTTTTTTTTAGTTTATTTATTTTAGGTTGATTTATTTTGTTTACAATTTTTTTATTTTAGTTTATTTTTAGGTTTAAGTTTATTTTTTAGTTGAGTTTTATTTTTTATTTTATTTTAGGTTTAGTTTTATTTTATTTTTAGGTTTAGGTTTAGGGTTTATTTTATTTTAGCTTTAGGTTTTAAGTTTTTTTATTTTAGGTTTATTTTAGGTTTCATTTTTTTTAGTTTAGGTTTAGGTTTTATTTTATTTTATTTAGGTTTAGGTTTATTTATTTTTAGGTTTAGGTTTATTTATTTATTTTGGTTTACTTTATTTTAGTTTAGTTTATTTTTATTTTATTTTATTTTATTTTAGGTTTTTTAGTTTAGGGTTTAGGTTTAATTTATTTATTTATTTTTAGGTTTATTCTTTAGGTTTAGGTTCTTTGTTGGTTTTTATTTTATTTTATTTTAGGTTTATTTTATTTTTAATTTACATTGAGTTTTTATTTTATTTAGGTTTTTTATTCTTAGGTTTATTTCATTTTTTTAGTTTAGTTTGGGTTTTATTTATTTTAGTTTAGTTTATTTTTAGTTTTTTATTTTATTTTATTTTTTTGGTTTAGGTTTAGGTTTTAGTTTAGGTTTTTATTTTATTTTATTTATTTATTTATTTTATTTTTAAGTTTTATTTAGTTTAGGTTTAGGATTTTAAGTTTTGAGGTTTAGGATTAGGTTTAGGTAGGTTTTTTAGGGTTTAGGTTAGGGTTATGGTTTAGGGTTTAGGGTTTATGGTTTAGGCTTTAGGCTTTAGGATTTAGGGTTTAGTTTACGATTTTATTTTTTTTGGTAAAAGGGGTTTTTTTACCAAAAGAAAAGGATACAACATCCTTAAAGGGATAAATCTCAAAGACTTCAAAGAGCTACAAAAGGACCTAAAGAGAAAAATCCTAATTAATAAAAGGAAAATAAAAAGGAAAACTATGAAATGAACAGCAACAACATAGAATCCCTGAGTAGGTCAGCATACCACCTGAAGAGACTTAAGAGTAAATGAAGGAAACCTACAAGAAAATACTAAATCAAAGATAAGCACAATTAAAAAAAAATAAACATAGATAAAGAGAAAGGAAAGAAAATCCAAAGAAAAGGCTCAAGCTCAGTCACAAACATTAGAAGGCAACAAAAAATTTGTGAGAAAGCTAAACTCAAAGGAGACACCACAAAAATGCTACCAACCAACAAAAAAAAAAGAGTAACATCTAGCCATAGAGCACACACAATAACCAAAGAAAGATCTAAAGCCAACCACCAAAAAAAGAAGAACATCAACAAAGTCACTAGCCAAAGGGGGCAACAGTAGAGAAAATTGAGCCAACAAAGAAAAAATTCCAAGCCAAAGACAACCATCCAACCACAAAAGTACTAGAGTAAGAAACAAAGTCACCGACCAAGGAGGAAATACCAAATAGAAGCAAGGGGGAAGAGAAGAACCAGCAAGCACCAACTCCAACTAGACTAAAGCAACCAAAAAAAATCATAGTACCACCAACCAAAATAAGTAATAACACAACCACCAAAGCCAAAAAAGCAATGCAGCCACACCCAAAACCAAACCAAACCAAACCAACTAAAAGGAAATAGAAGGAAGAGAAGCTCAACCAACATCACATCCAGAGAAGGCACCCAAAGTCAGGAAGCTCAAGGAGACCAACCACAAAGCCATCAAAGAAAGCCAACCAACCAACTAAAAGCCAAAAAAATAAACCCACAAGAGATACCACAATAAAAGTATGAACAACAATCAACAACAGCTTGACAACCAAAATAGAAAAAGCCAACATTCCAACCTGTAAAATACAAGAATAAAATAAGAACATAAATCCCCCAAGAAAGATAAAGAGCCAACAACAACTGAACAAACCAAAATTACGAAGAAGCTACCAAATAGAAGCCCCAAGAAAACCACCAACATAAAAAAGAAAGAAAAAAAACTAATAAAATCTAATATAAGGAAAACCAAATTTATCTAAATTAGACAACCCTCTTAATTGCTTAGGAATATTCACATTGGTAAATAAAGTAAAATCAGAGAGATTACACCCCAAACCAACTAAGAAATCCACACAAGCATTACCTTCTCTTAAAATATGAGTAATTTTAAAAGAAATTTTAGAGATAATAGCTTTAATATTTTTAATTAAATAAAAAGACTCAACATTACCCTTATGGTTAGAATTAATCATAGCAATAACAATCCCAAAGATCGATTCTAACCAAATAGTATGAAAATTTCTATCCAAACAAAGCTTAAGAGCATAAACAATCCATCAATTTAGCAAAATAATATAATTAGTAGAGAGAGGTGGAAAAAGCCAAGATAATATTCCTAAGATTATTTCTAAAAATACCACCACAACTCGTCAAAATGAGCCCCAAGATTAATTTTAATACAACAATTAAGACTTAATCCAATGAATAATTTTATAATCTAGAGATGAAGTCACAATAAGGAAAATTGATACCCAATTTAGAGGCAACAAACTTGCAACCTCTAAAATTAGTACCACTAAGAAGGGTAGCCTTATGTAAGAAAAAATCTTATCTTTAGTCCTAGCTATAATCCTCTTATGATTCATAGGCACATTACGATGCTTAGAATCATTTATGTCAAGCCAAATAAGCCAAATCAAAGTAACAGCCACCATAATTTTGATATGCCCTTTAATAGTATTAAGAAAATAAGAGTCAAGAAGGTGCATTAAAGTTAAATTACCATTAAAATAGCTTGATTTAAATAAATTCTCATACCAACCCCAAACTTTAGAGGCAATGGCACCATTAACAAAACATGACTAACATTCTCAATATGAAAGCAACATATGCATTTAGAGGGTGATGAACACTTTGTCCAAAAGTAAAGAATCAACGCCAATATAATCCCTTAAAATTCTCCACCCGAGAATAGAATAAGAAGTAGGAATAATATTATTCCAAATTTTAAGGAAAACAAGAGAAGAGGATTTTTTTAACTCTAATATAGTGCCAAGTATCTTTAAAAGAAAATTCTCCATTACTAGAGATTTTGAAAAGAATTTGATCCAAAAAATTACCATCAATAGGAATATTAATGATGTTATTACTAATGAAATCAAGAATTAAATCATTTAAAAGAGAGAAATTCCATTCACCATTATAAATAAAAGGACTAACTTTCAAAGAAGAAGTAGAGTGAGTATTAAGCAAAGGATTAATGGAAAAATCCCCATCTGGTTATCTTACCAAAAGAAAGAAGATCCATTATTAATACCCCAAAAATGAGAGGTTCTACTTTCCATTTAATATCATAGAGCAGTTTCCAAACAATAGAGTCACCATGTTTATAATTGCAAATTAAAGGATGCTTACCTTTGCAATAGTGAAATTTCATGAATTTAGCCCAAAGACTTTCATTTTCAAAAATACCAACAATGTTTATAAGAAAAAACATTGGTGGAATCCATCAAAGATCACCCAATACTACCTTCATAAATAGTACCACACATATTAGACCAAGAAGTTCAATGAAGCCTTTAGCTAATTCCTAGAGCCCCAAAAAAACTTATTAAAAAGTCTTTCAACTCGATAAGAACAAGAGAAGTAGAACAATATTAAGCAACAAGTAAAAGGAAAACAATAAAGATTACTTTTAATAACAATTAACCTACAACCAAAATATAAAAAATGAAATTTATGGGTAGAAATTTTATTTTTAATATTATGAATTACCTCATCAAAGAGATGGGATCTCTTATGGCCATAATATAAAGGGGAGCCTAAATATTTAATAGAAGATTTTGATGAGAAAACTAGTGATATCCTTTATCTTATTAATTCTATCAACATAAATAGAAGTATAAGTGATAAAATAACTTTATGAGTACTAATCAAAAGGCCACTTTCCTTTTCAAATTTATTTAGAAAATCCTTAAGCTTTTAACATAATGTAACGAGCCATTACAAAAAAATTATGAAATCATAAAAAGATTAAGTGAGAGATAGCCAAACCACCAAGATTTCTGAAATACATACTAGAATCTTCTAAAAAAGATTAAGCCAACGAGATATTCAACCATAATAATATAAAGTATGGAGAAAGAGGGTCACCTTGTCTTATACCTTGAGAGGAATTAAAGAAACCAAAGTTTTCACCATTGATAACTAATGAAAACCAAACATTTCTAATTATATTGTTAACCAAAGAAACAAAATGATTAGAAAACCAAATAAAGTAAGAATGCTATTAAGAAAATCCCAAGAAATGTTATCATAGACTTTGGTGATGTCAAGCTTAAAAAGTAAATTGCCACCTCTAATTTTAACATTCAAATCATGAATGAATTTTTGAGCAAGCAAGATGTTATCCAAAATAGTTCTACCTTTCACAAAGCAAGTTTGATTAGGAGAGACAATCTTAGGAAGAAACTTACTAAGCCTATTAGTCAAAATTTTAGAAATCAATTTATTGATAAAAGTACAAAGACTAATAGGTGTAAAGTCATTCCAAATGTCAACATTATCTTTCTTAGGAATAAGAATAATAGAAGTGCTAGTAAAATATTTAGAAATAGAATTTCCCTGAAAAAAATCCTTAACAACATTAACAAGATCAATTTTAGCAATAAACCAAGCTTTTTGAAAGAATAAAGTAGTGTAACCATCCGGCCCTGCAATAGAATCAACATTCATACCATTAAGAATATTAAAAATTTCCTCATCAAAAGGAGGACCAACCAAGCACTCATTATCCTCAGCTGACATAATAGAAGGGATGATAGAGGGATTGGGTAAATGCACAAGTTAATAATTTTTATTTAAAATATCTTTAAAATAATTTAGAGCAAAAAAAAATATATCCTCTTTTTCGGTAAGCCAAGAACTATCAAAGTTCTTGATTTTATGAATGTGACCAAGAACTCTCCTTTACATTACCGAAGCATGAAAATATTTAGTGTTTCTTTCCCCTAAAGATGCTTAGAGACAAATTTTTTTCTCCAATAAGTCTCCTCTATATCTTGAAACTTAATGAGATTATCTTTAGCTTCAGCAAGATTAGTACAAAAAGAAAAATCAGATATAACAAGTTATTCAAAATCTTTCACATTTTGTTCCATATTTTTGATATTATCAAGAAGATTTTAAAGTAGTTTTTGTTACACCAAGTGATATTATGCTTAAGCATTTTAAGATTAAGCAAAAATCTCATCATACCAAATATAGAATCACCAAAAGAAAGAGGAGCACACCAATAATAAGTAATAACATCAAGAAAACTTTTATCATGTAACCACATATTTTGAAAACAAAACTTTTTAATGACATTATTATTATGAACAACATCCTTAATAAAAATCAAAAGAGGAGCATGATCCGATCATTAACAACAGAAACAAAATTAGATAATTGATCCTAAGGAATTCACCTCTCTAACTTGTTACAAGAAGCATAAACAAAAGAGCCAAAAGCATGATAATCACCAAATGAATTATACACATTAATAATTTGATGAAAATCATTAATAACATTAATAGAAATAGAATTATTCCAAAATAACCAAATCTTGTTATTGATATTGAAATAAGAATTGCTAAGACCAATCATCATGGCCGCATGCATTATTTTAGAAGAAAAAATAAGAGGTTCAAGAATAACCAAAAACCAACTTTATAAATTCTACAAAGATTCCTAATTCTATTTCTAACAACAAGAGTACCAATGCCCCTCGCATTCTAAATAAGAAAGTTAAACATTAACTTTTGTTAGAAAAAAAAAAGATGAAGAAGATCGAGTAGATCTGAAAACTTTTGGAGGATAATTTTTAAACTATTTTTTCTTTTCACAAAATAGTTTGAAAATCAATCTCATTCTCCATGGATTCATCATCAGAAAAAATTTTGTCATCATTATTAACAATAGTTTAGGAGAAGTTCCTTTGATAAAGATAAATCCTCTTTCTCCATTAAACAAGAATTATCACGAGCAAAATACCATCCAGATAATAGTTAAAGAAGGGCAAAATAGATTTATTAAGCAAACAAACACTTGGTCGCATTATCAACAAGCTCCATACCATCATTCTTGCCCAAATTCAAAGAAGATAATACAAGATTTTCTTTTAAAGAATTTTAGGCTAAATAATAGAAACATTTTCTATAAGATTTTTAGCAACTTTATCACAAATCTCCTTAGAATCGAAACTAAAACATGAAAATCATCCACTTGGAAATTTTCAAGAATAACAAAAAATAGTAGTAGCGAAATCTAATTACTCCAAAATAGGAAGAATTTTAACAAGCTTATCACTACCACTTACATTGGGAACAACATTAGAAACAATAGGAACATCATTATAAACATCAAAAATTTCATTCTAATCCACACCTCCTTATGAAATTTCTTTATTACATCAATTTCAACAAGGATCTGAGCAATTGACTGGCTAGATTTGGCTATGGTTGCTTGATTGAAAGGGTCTAGCAAAGATAGAACCACAACATGCAAGAATTGATAATTAACAAAGTGAACCCAAGGATTAGGTAAAGATAACCAAATCGTGCTATAGGAGATTCCTCTTTAATGTCAAAAATGGAGTCCATTTAAGAATATGCATTTGATAGTTTTAACATAATAAGATCAACACATGTCTACCATCTAGTAAACTCATCAAAAAAGCACGAAAGATTCAAGTCATGAAAGAAAAATTGAATTTCCTCCATATTAGGATGCCGAAAAGAAAATTTTCCAATCAAAGTATACGCATAAGCCTCACCTAGTTTTTCAATATCCAAGTCAGAGCACATAATAGCTAGAATGCCTGTGAAGGTTGTATCAATTGGGCTTAAAGAAAGATTAGAAGAAGTTGAAGAATCCTTACCAGATAAGGCATCTTTGAAGGATTAAAAGCAAAAGGTTTAGCTATACCTGAAGAATCGAAAGCCCGAGCCGGAGTAGCTGGAGCATTTGGTTTTCCCCAAGTATTCATATAACCTGATGCCATCAAAAATGGTGCCACTTAAGAACAACAAGGATCGCCAAAGGTCAAGATTCAAAGCAACGTAAGAAATTTCTTGGAAACTAGCCCAGAAATGCCAAGAAAGAGAACAAAAAAGAAAAGGGATTCAAGAATCACTAGAGCTCGGGATGGGAAGGGGCCTCGGGATTGGTTTAGGTTTTTGTTTTAGTTTTTAGTTTATTATAGCGTTTAGGGGTTTAGGTTTTTTTAGTTATTGGTATAGTTTAGTTAGTTTTTTAGGTTTAGGTATTTAGGTGTTTTTAGGTTTTTTTATCAATTTTTTTTTTCATTGTTTAGGTTTTTTAGTTCTTTATTATTGATTAGTATTTTTTTTGTTTTTAGTTTAGTTTTAGTTATTATTAGGTTATTATTATTATTATTATTATTATTATTATTATTATTATTATTATTATTATTATTGATTTAGGTTTAATATTTTGGGGATTGGGGGGGGTTTATTATTTCTTTACTTAGTTTTTAGTTATTCGGTGTTTTAATTTTATTTATTTTTATTAGTTTTGTTTTAGGGTTTAGGGTTATTTATTAGTTTTAGTTTTATTTAGGTAAATCCTAAACTAAAAATAAAAATTAAACCTAAATAAAAATAAAATAAATAAAATAAAATAAACCTAAACCTAAACTAGAATAAACTAAACTAAAATAAATAAAACCTAAACCTAAACCAAATATAAACTAAACCTAAACATCAAACTAAATAAAATAAAATAAACTAAAATAAACCCTAAACTAAAAAAATAAAACCTAAAAGTAAAATAAAAAAACCTAAAACTTAAACATGAAAAAATAAAATAAAACCTAAACCTAAACCTCAAATTAAAAAAATAAAACCTAAATTTATAAAATAAAATAAAACTAAACTAAAATAAAATATAAACATAAACCTAAGCCTAATCCAAAAAATAAACTAAAATAAAAAACCAAAAATAAAATAAATAAACCAAACTAAATCAAAATAAAAAATAAACCTAAATTAAAATAAAAAATAAAATAAACTAACATATATAAAAATTAAACTAAATAATTAAATAAACGTAAACCTACCCATTTACTTTTTTTTTTTTGAAAAAAAAACCATAAACCCTAATCCCTAAATCCTAAATCATAAACCCTAAACCCTAAACCCTAAAACTAACCCTAAACCCTAAATCCTAAACCTGCAACCCTAAACCCTAAAAAACCCTAAATCCTAAACTAACTCGAAACCCAAAACCCAAAACCCAAAGCCTAACCTTGAACTCTAAACCCTAAACCCAAACCTAAACCCTAAACCCTAAACCCTAAACCCAAATCCCTAAATCCTAAAACCCTAAACTAACCTTAAACCCTAAAAACCCTAAACCCTAAAGCTTAAAGCCTAAACCCTAAACTAACCCTAAACTCTAAGATAACACTAAACCCTAAACCTTAAACTCTAAACACTAAAACCCTAAAGCCTAAAGCCTAAACACTAAACCCTAAACCCCCCTAAACCCTAAATCCAAAAATCCTAAACCATAAAACCCTAAACCCCTAAAAAACTAAAAACCAAAACTTAAAATAAAGAAAACCTAAAAATAAAATAAATACAAAAACATAAACCTAAATAAAATTAAAAAATAAATTAAAATAAAAACCTAAACTAAAATAAAAACCTAAACTTAAAAATAAAATAAGATAAAAGTAAAATTTAAAATTAAAGAAAAATAAAATAAAGAAAAATGTAAAACTAACTAAAAAATAAAATAAACCTAAGAATGAAAAACCTTAATAAAATAAAAACTAAACGTAAATAAATATAAAATTAACCTAAAATAAAATAAAATAAAAACTAAATTAAAACCTAAACTAAAAAAATAACCTAAAAATAAAACCTAAAAATAAATAAAAAATAAAACCTAAACCATAAACTAAACAAAACTAAACCTAAAATAAAAATAAAATAAATAAAATAAACCTAAACCTAAACCTAAACAAAAATAAATAAAACCTAAACATAAACCTAAAATAAACTAAACCTAAATCTAAACATAAAATAAAATAAAATAAAATAAATTAAAAATAAACTTAAACCTAAACTAAAATATAAAACAAGAAAATAAATCAAAACTAAAAACCTAAAACCTAAATTTAAAAAAATAAAATAAAAACCTAAACTTAAACCTAAAAATAAAAAAATAAAACCTTAACGTAAAAATTAAAATAAAAATAAAACTCCATGAAAAAATAAACATAAACTTAAACCTAAACCTAAAAAATAAGATAAATATAAAACCTAAACTAAAATAAATAAACTTAAAATAAATAAACTAAACTAAATAAAAATAAAAAACAAACCTAAATAAAAATAAAAATAAAATAATCTAAAATAAATAAATAAAAACTAAATAAACTAAATAAACCTAAACCTACCAATATACTTAATTTAAAAAACCCCCATAAACCCTAATTTGAAAACCCTAACCCTAAACCCTAAACCCCAAACCCTAAACCTAAACCTAAAGTAACTAAATAAATTAAAAAATAAACCTAACCCCTAAAACCTAATAAACCTAAACCTAAACCTAAACCCTAAGAATGGACAGAACCTTGACGGTAGGAACATCACCGTCAACCAGGCTCAGTCTAGATCTAGACTGGAGGCAAAGGCGGAGGAGACGGTTATCGAAGTGGCGATGGGGGATCTGGAGGTGCAGGTGGATATTGAGGTGGTAGTCGGAGTAGTGGTGGTTATGCAGGTGGGAGGAGCGACAGAGGTTACAACCATGGTGGTGGAGGAGGTAGATATAGGGGATATGATGGTGGATCTCACTACTCGAGAGGCCAGGGTGGTTCTGATGGGAACTGAGAAACTAAAGAATGGTTGATCCGATCTACTGCTTATGGAACTGTCTTTACAATAGAGTCGGTTCTAGTTATCTTGGGTTTTTTATTTGCTCTATGCGTGCTCATTTTTTATCTATGTCATCGCTTGTGTCTTATAAAACTTGGTGTGTTACATGGTTGAAGAAATCAAAAAGAAGAAATATTGAATCTTAATTTGTTCTTTTTTATTAATTAAAGCAAACACCCTAAATCTTAAAATAAAGCATGAACCCTAGACTTAAAACCTAAACCCTAAACCCTAAACCCTTAACCCTAAAAACCTTAAACCCTAAACCCTAAACCTTAAACCCTAAAACCCTAAACCCTAAACCCTAAACCCTAAAACCTAAACCTTAAACCCTAAACCCTAAACCCTAAACCCTTAACCCTAAACCCCAAACCCTAAACTCTAAATCTTAAACCCTCAACTAAACCCTAAACCTAAATCCCTAAAAAGCTAAAAACCTAAACCTAAACTAAATAAAACCAAAAAAGAAAAAAAATAAGTAACTTGAACCAAAATAAAATAAAATAAAAACCTAAACTAAAACTAAACCTAAACCAAACCTAAACCTAAACCTAAAAAATCAAAAATAAAACTAAACTAAAATAAAATAAATAAAACCTAAACTAAGCAAAAAAAAATAAAAACCTAAACAAAATAAAATAAACCTAAAATAAAATAAATTAAACTTAAAATAAAATAAATAAAACTAAATAAAAACCTAAACCTAAAGATAAACCTAAAAATAAATAATAAATAAAACCTAAACCCTAAACTAAAAAAACATAAACCTAAAATAAAAATAAAATAAACATAAACCTAAACTAAAATAAACTAAACTAAAATAAATAAAACCAAAACCTAAACCTAAAATAAACTAAACCTAAACCCTAAATAAAATAAATAACTAAAAATAAACCTAAACCTAAACTAAATAATAAAAATAAAAAATAATTTTAAAATAAAAACCTAAAACCTAAACCTAAAAAAATAAAATAAAAACCTAAACCTAACCCTAAAAATAAAAAATAAAACCTAAACCTAAATAATAAAATAAAAATAAAACTAAACTAAAAAAATAAAAATAATCAAAAACCTAAACCTAAAAAATAAACTAAAATAAATAAACCTAAAATAAATAAACAAAAAAAATAAAATAAAAATAATTAAAATAAATAAAATAAACTAAATAACCCTAAGCTACTAATTTATTTATTTTTTGAAAACCTAAACCATAAACCCTAAACCCTAATCCCTAAACATAAACTAAACTAACCCTAAACCTAAAACCCTAAACCCTAAATCCTAAACACTAAACCCTAAACCCTAAGCTTAACTCTAAACTGTAAACCCTAAATCGTAAACCCTAAACCCTAAACCCTAAACCCCTAAACCATAAACCCTAAAAGCCCTAAACCCTAAAGCCTAAACACTAAACCCAAAACCCAAAACCTAAAACCCTAAACCCTAAACCCTATCCCTAAACCCTAAACATTAAAATCCTAAACCCTTAAACCTAAACCCTAAACTGTAAACACTAAACCCAAAACACCTAAAAATTTAATCTTAAACTAAATACAACATATAAATAAAATAAATAAAAAACCTAAACCTAAATAAAATAAAATAAATAAAATAAATAAAATAAAATAAAAACCTAAAAAAAAACATAAAATATAATAAATAAAATAAAAAAATACACTAAAATAAAATAAAGATAAACCTAAACTAAATTAAAATAAAGAAAACCTAAAAAACATTAATAAAATAAAAACTAAACATAAAATAAAAATAAAATATAATTAAAATAAAAAACAAAAAAATTAAAACTAAATAAAAACTAAAACCAAAAAAATAAATCTAAAAATAAAATAAAAATAAATAAATAATAAAACCTAAACATAAAATAAAAATAAAATAAATAAAATAAAATAAACCTAAACCTAAACTAATTTAAACTAAACTAAGATAAATAAAACCTAAACCTAAACCTAAACCTAAAGTAAGTTTAATATAATAAACTAAAAAATATAACCTAAAATAAACCAAAAATAAAAACCTAAAACCTAAACCTAAAAAAATAAAGTAAAAACCTAAACTTAAACCTATAAATAAAAAGTAAAACCTAAACCTAAAAAATAAAATAAAAATAAAACTCAACTAAAAAATAAACCAAAACCAAAACCAAAATAAAATACTAAAAAAAACCTAAACTAAATTAAATAAAACTAAAATAAATAAAGCAAACTAAATAAAAAAATAAACCTAAATACAAAATAAACTTAAATAAATAAAAAATAAACTAAATAAACTTAAACCTATCGGTTGACTTATTTTTTTTAAAAAAACCCTAAACCCTAAATCCTAAACTCTAAACCATAAACCTATAACCCTAAACCATAAATCGTATGCCTTAAACCCTAAACCCTAATCCTAAACTCTAAACCCTAAAAGCATAAACCATAAGACCCAAAACCCTAAACCCTAACCCTAAAACCTAAACCCTAAAACCTAAACCCCTAAACCTTAAATGTTAAACTAACCCTAAACCTTAAATACTAAAACCTAAACCTAAACCTAAAAAATATGCTAAAAAAAAAAACCTAAACTAAAATAAATAAACCTAAAATAAATTAACTACACTAAATAAAAATACATACCTAAATAAAAATAAAATAAATAAACTAAAATAAACTAAATAAACTAAATAAATCTAAACCTATTAGTTTAATTAATTTCAAAAAAAATCATAAACCCTACACCCTAAACCCTAAACCTAAATCCTAAACCCTAAAACTAACCCTAAACCTAAACCTAAACCAACTAAAACCTAAACACTAAAAAACTATAAACCTAAACCTAAACCCTAAACCTAAACTAAAAACCTAAACCCTAAACTAACCTAACCCTAAACTCATAAAACTAAACCCTAAACAAACTCTAAACTCCTAAACACTAAACCCTAAAACCTAAACCATAAACCCTAAACTAACCTAAACCCTAAGCTAACCCTAAACACTAAACCCTCAAAATCCTAAACTTTAAAGCCTAAACACTAAATCATAAACCCTAAACCCTAACCCTAAAAACTTAAAAGAATAAACCCTAAAACCCTAAACTATCCTAAACTCTAAACCCTAAATCCTAAACCCTAAACCCCAAACCATAAACCTAAACCTAAAGTAACTAAATAAATTAAAAATAAATCTAAACCTAAGAATGGGCATAACCTTAATGGTTGGAACATCACCGTGAACCATACTCAATCTAGATCTATTGGTGGAGGTAAAGCTAGAGGCGATAGTTATCACAGTGGTGGTGGGGGATTTGTAGGTGCTGGTGGATATAGAGGTGGTGGTCGTAGTAGTGGTGGTTATGCAGGTGGGAGGAGCGATGGAGGTTACACCCATGGTGGTGGTGTTGGTAGAGATCGGGGATATGATGGTGGATCCCAAGCTAGAGAAATTGAAGAATGGTAGAACCAAGTCATGCTTATGGAACTATGTCTTTACAGAGAGACGAGTTATCTAGGGTTTTGATTTTCTTATGCTCATTTTTATCTATATCGTCGCTCATGTCTTAGAAAACTTGTGGTGTTACTTAGTTCATGAAATCAAAATAAAGAAATGTTGAATCTTAATTAGTTCTCTATTATTAAAAAACAAAAACCTTAAACCCTAACTTAAAACTTGAACCTTAGACTAAAAACCTATACCTTAAACCCTAAACCCTAAAAACCCTAAACACTAAACCCAAAACCAAAAACCCAATACCCTAAACACTAAAAACCTAAACCCTAAACCCTAAAACCTAAACCATAAATCCTAAACCCTAAACCCTAAACCCCAAACCCTAAAACCTTAACTAAACCTAAACCCTAAACCCTAAACCCTAAAAGTTAAAACCTAAACCTAAAATAAATAAAACCTAAAATTCAAAATAAATAAAACCTAAAACAAAATAAAATTAAAACCAAAACTAAAACCTAAACCAAAACCTAAAAAAAAAAAAAACTGAACTAAAATAAAATAAATAAAAACTTAAACTAAACTAAAAAAATTAAAAACCTAAATAAAATAAAAACTAAACCTAAAATAAAAATAAAATAAACCTTAAATTAAGTATAATAAAAACTAAATAAAAACCTAAACCTAAAAAATAAGCCTAAAAATAAAACCTAAAAAAAAAATAATAATACCTAAACCCTAAACTAAAAAAAAAAACCTAAACCTAAAATAAAAATAAAATAAATCTAAACCTAAACTAAAATAAATAAAACCAAAACTTAAACCTAAACCTAAACTTAAACCCTAAATAAAATTAAATAAGCTAAAAATAAAGCAAAATATAAACTAAATAACAAAACCTAATAGCAATCCTAAAATGAAAATTTAAACCTAAACCTAAAAAATAAGATAAAAACATAATCCTAAACCTAAAAGTAAAAAAAACAAAACTTAAACCTAAATATTAAATAAAAATAAAACTAAAGTAAAAAGTAAACATAAACCTAAACATAAACTTAAAAGATAAACTAAAATAAATAAACCAAACTAAATAAAAATAAAACATAAACCTAAATAAAAATAAGAAAATAAAATAAATTAAAATAAATAAAAAATAAGCTAAATAAATCAAAACCTACAGGTTCACTAATTTATTTTTTTTAAAACCTTAAACCCTAAACACTAAACCCTAAACCCTAAACCCTAAATCCTAAACCCTAAACCCTAAACCCTAAAACTAACCCTAAACTTAAAACCAAAATCCTAAAAAACATTAAACCATAAAATGCTAATCCTTAAACCTTAAACTAACCCTAAACCCTAAAAACCCTAAACCCTAAAGCCTAAACCTTAAACCCTAAACTCTAAACTAAACCTAAACCCCAAGCTAACCCCAAACCCTAAAAACCATAAACCCTAAAGCCTAAGCACTAAATCATAAACCATAAACCCTAAAACTTAAACCGTAACCTTAAACCTTAAACCCTAAACTAACCCTAAAACCTGTTAACGCCAAACCCTAAATAACCTAAAGCTAAACACTAAATCATAAACCTTAAACCCTAAAACCTAAACCGTAACCCTAAACTTTAAACCTTAAAACCTTAAACCCTAAACCATAAATCATAAACACTAAACCCTAAAAACCTAAACATAAACTAAATAAAACCTTCAAATAAAAAAATAAATAAAATAAAAACTAAATAAAAACTTAAACCTAAAAAATAAACCTAAAAATTAAACCTAAAAGTAAATTAAAAATAAAATCTAAACCATGACTTAAAAAAACCTAAACCTACAGTAAAAATAAAATGAATAAAATAAAATACAACTAAGCCTAAACTAAAATAAACTAAACTAAAATAAATTAAACCTAAACCTAAACCTAAAATAAACTAAACCTAAACCTATACAAAATAAAATAAAATAAACTAAAAAGTAAAACCTTAAAATAAACCAAAAATAAAAATCTAAAACCTAAAACTAAAAAAATAAAATAAAACCTAAACCTAAACCTAAAATAAAAAAGTAAAACCTAAACCTAAAAATAAAATAAAATAAAATCAACTAAAAAATAATCCTAAACCTAAACCTAAACCTAAATAACAAACTAAAATAAAAAAACCTAAACTAGAATAAATTATGCTAAAATAAATAAACTAAACTAAATAAAAATAATAAAGTAAACCTAAATAAAATAAAAAAAATTAAATTAAATAAATAAAAAAATTAACTAAATAAACTAAATCCTAAACCTATAATTTAATAAAAACCCTAAACCCTAAACCCATAAACTAACCCTAAACCCTAAACCTACAACCCTAAACCCTAAAAATGCTAAACCCTACACCCTAAATCCTAAACCATAAACCCTAAACCCTAATCCTAAACCCTAAAAACCAAAAACTTTTCTCTCCTTCATTTTTTTTGGTGAATTGGAGGCGCGTCTCTTTTGTGCCTTCTTATGTGGACATCTTGGCTGGTTCTCCATTTCAATGGCTTAGCTTGGCTTTCGGCTTCTTCTATCATGTGCTACTGCTGATCATGGCTACAGTCTCTACTTCCCCATGGGGAAATCCTTTTATTTAGGCTACTCCCATGAAAGCTTCTGACTCCTTGGGGTCTCTAATTTAATTTGTGGGCTTCAAAATCCTTCAAGGATGTTCTCTGGTAAGGCCGGGTGAGTCTCAAAGCTTATCTCTACCTCCTTCAAGGGTGTACCCATGATAATGTATTCTAATTCAATTGTGGAAAGGCTTGAGAAACCTTTTGATTTCACGTTGGTGGGTAAATTTGCATTGAGCCATCCTACTTTGGAGAATATTCAATAATTTTTTCATAGTTTGAAACTCTCTAGAATTTTCTTTGTCAGATTGATCGATTGACAACATGTCTTGATTCAGCTTTCAAACGATTTAGATTATTCTTGAGTTTTCTCTCAGCATTCTTATTTTATTTTCAATTATCAAGTGCGATTATTGAAAAGGATGCCTCATTTTGATATTAAAGAGGAATCTTCTATAGTTCCTGTATGGATCTTTCTTCTCAATCTACGTGTTAATTTCATTAATCACGAGTTTCTTTTGCTATGGGTGCGCTATTCGGTTGTCTTCTTCAAGTTGATCAAGTGACTTCTTCTAACTCCAGGCCCTCTGTTGCTCGGACCCTAGTCGAGTTGGATATAATTAAAATTTCCAAAAGAAATTTGGCTAGGATCAGAGAGATATGGATATTTCCAAAATGTGGATTTTGAGAATTTTTTTGTTTTTTATTCCCATTACAAAATTCATGGTCATGGGGTTCCAGTTTGCTTTGTGGTTCATCCTCACTTTAAGAAACCCAAACCTGTGCATATTAATATGGATCTGAATCTTCAGGTTCAATCAGTTAAACCTCAGAAAGTTGTTCCAATGGATAACTCATTACCTAAAGCCAAGGGTCATTGCCTTGATCCTCCCATTGCTTCCTTCGACAAGGTTGTGATTATTCAGCTTGATCAGCTTCTGGATATCACTCTTGTAAATAAGGATGATTTACCTTCTAATGAACCTATCCATTTGCATCACACTGATATTGGTATTAATATGGACAATAATATGTTTTCAAAACTTGTGGATGATGACTCGATTTCAAATAATTCCCTTCCCACCTTAATAGAAGAACATGTGATCCCTCATGAGGGTCGATTGGTGAGCTTACTAAGGATAAAATTTCTAACCTGATTTGGGCACTTGTACTTTAAATGGTTCTAATCCTACTCGCTTCATCTAATGTTGCACTATCTTCTAACCCAATTTTGCAAAATAATAATGATTTGGAAGAAGGTGAAGTGGCCTGCAATGATGTTGTAAAGATGCAACTTTATCCCAAGCATATCCCTGAATAATCTCTATCTGATGGTGATGTTGTGGATATGACTAATAAATTTCAAATGGTTTTTAGAAAGAAAAATAAAACTCCTAAATCTAAATTTCTTAACTTTGCAAGAGTTACTAGATCTGGCTGTTCGGCCCAGAAATAAATTGTTTCCTTCTTAATTTGGAATGTGTGATGGATTGGTACAATCTCTGTTAGAAAAATAGAATTAAAAATTTAGTTCGTTCTCATAATATTTCTTTGTTTGGATATTTTAGAACCTTTTATTCTTCCTTCTAACATTCCTTTTGTTGCTAGAATGATTGGTTTTGGTAATTTTTGTGCTAATTCAAGCAATAAAATTTGGATTTTTTGGAATAGTCCTTTTATTTTGCAAGTTTTGGATGAGTTTTTCCATGTTGTGAATATTACGATTACTTTTGATAATTGGTATTATTTTGGTTCATTTGTATATCCTACTTGTAATAGAAATAGAAGATAGTTTCTTTTGGATGATCTTATTATTTTTTCTTCTTCTGTTAATGCTCCTTGGTTTGTGGGTGGGGATTTTAATACTATGTCCTCTTCAGCTGAACAGGTTGGTGGTAATGCTCTGAACTTATTTTCAATGGAATATTTTAATAACATGATCCTTGATTGTCATCTTACTGACATAGGCATTAGTGGGACTCAGTTTACTTGGAAAAATTATAGACTATGATAAAGGTTAGATCAGGTTCTTTTTAGCCATTTATGGATTAACCTTCTTCCTAGTACTTTTGTGGAGCCTTTAAGTAGAACCCATTTGAACCATTCTCCCTTACTTATCTCTGTGAATTTGAATGCTACTGAACCCTCCTCTCCTATCCCTTTTGGATTTCAAAATATGTGGCTCAGGGATGAGAGATTTTTGGATGTTGTTGCTAGTAACTGGGATGAACCTCTCCATCATAATGATTCTACTTTTGGGATGAGGAGATTGTGGTTCAAATTGAAAAGACTCAAACATTGCCTTCATTGGTGGAATAAATAATATTTTAAAAACCTTTTGTCAATATCAAAGAAATGGAGAATGAGGTTATAGTTTTGGAAGATGCTGTTGTTAATGACCCATCTAAAATTCATTTGTTGGCTCAAGCTAAAAATAGGTTAACATGTTATCAAGAGACCGATTGGCGGAAAAAATCCTCTATGAAATGGATCACTAATGGTGATCATGATACTAAATATTTCCATGTCATGGTTAAAAAGAAAAAGGCTTTAAATCACATTCATAAAATTAAAACTAATGATGGTATTTGGTGTTCGGATAACAAGGAGCTTAGAGATTCTGTTGTCTCTTTTGTTAAAGAGCTTCTTAACAAAAATGTTGCTCATGATGATATTTCTTAGCCTGATGTTATCCCTAATCTCATTTTTGATGAAGATAACAAGATGCTTTCTTCCTTACCTTCTGAATCTAAAATTGCTGACATTTTGCAAAGTATGAATACAAACTCTATGGCTAGCCCTGATGGTCACACTACCCTCTTTTTCCAAAAATATTGGTTTATCATTAAAGAGAACTCGGTTAAAGCTATTCTTGATTTCTTTAAGAGTAGTACTCTCCCCAAATACTTTGCTAGCACCTCCATTGTCTTAATTCCTATTGACCTCACTTTTGGAGTGAGCTTTCAACTTCTCCATCCTAGACATAAGGACTCCTCTAAACACTAAGAGTTTCGTAGTCTTAAGACACTTCTAGTGATTAGGTGAACACTTAACCTAATCTTAGAGACTTAGAAGAGTTAGCAATAAGAATATGTTGTACCTTAGGGGTTTTAGGTAGACTTGCTTATCCTATAGCTTAAACCCAAATCCTTGCTTCCTTCTTTCAAACCAAACTTCAAACTCAAATCTTAAATCAATTCCAATTCAATTGATTTTCTCAAATCATAAATCAATTCCAAAATCCAAATCATGAATCAATTCCAAATAATTGAAACCTAGATCAATTTCAAAACCAAAATCTTTCCTAAGCCCTTTTGATTTCATCTTATGGACTTAGCTCAAATCAAATCCAAATCACTCCAAACTCAAAAGATTTTCTCATAACCCATTTATATTCTCATTTATATTAACAAATAAATGAAATAAAAATGAAATATAAATTCAAATAACCAAAACTAAATTCAAAACTCAAGTCCAAATCTAACCTAAATCCAACCTATACCCTTTCAAGTCAAATTTTTGAAATTAACCAAATCATTCTCAAATCAATCCAAACCTTTGGATTTTCTCTTCAAACAATCATTCCTTCAATCACTCTTAAAATAAAATAAACTAAAAACTGAATAAAAACCTAAACCTAAAAAACTAAGCTAAAAAATTAAAAATAAAAAATAAACATAAATAAAAATAAAAAATAACATAAACTAAAATAAATAAAAAATAAACTAAATAAACTAAATAAATAAAAGAAGAAATGTTGAATCTAAATTTGTTCTCTGTTAAAAAAAAACCCAAAACCCAAAACTCAAAACCCTAAACTAAAACTTAAACCCTAAACCCTAAACCCTAAACCCTAAAAACCCTAAACTTGAAAATAAAATCTAAAAATAAAGCTAAAATATAAACATAAAACCGTTAAACCCTAAACCCTAAACCCTAAAACCTAAACCCTAAACCCTAAACTCTAAACCCAAAACCCTATACCTTAAACCCAAAAAAAACCCTAAACCTCAAATCCTAAACCCCAAACCCTAAACCCAAATCCCAAAACCCTAAACCCTAAAAACCTAAAATTCTAAATCAAATCTAAATAAAACTTTAAAAAAAATCTAAACCAAAATAAAACAAAAAATAAAATAAAATAAAAACATAAACTAAAACATAAACCTAAACATAAACCTAAACCTAAACCTAAAAAGAAAATAAAATAAAAAATTAACACTAAACAAAAATTAATTAAATAAAAACCTAAACTAAACTTAAAAATAAAAAACCTAAATATAATATAAACTAAACCTAAAATAGAAATAAAATAAATCTTAAATAAAATAAAAGAAAAAATAAATAAAAACCTAAACCTAAACAATAAACCTAAAAATAAAACTAAAATAAATAAAAAATAAAATCTAAACTAAACTAAAAAAAAAAAAAAAATAAAATAAACTTAAACCTAAATTAAAATAAACTAAACTATAATAAATAAAACCTAAACCTAAACCTAAAATAAACTTAAATGAAACCTAAACCTAAACTAAATAAAATAAAATAAACCAAAATTAAACCTAACCTAAACTAAAAGATAAACCTAAAATAAACCCAAAGTAAAATTTAAAACCTAAACCAAAATAAAATAAAAACCTAATCCAAAACCTAAACCTAAAAAATAAACTAAAATAAAAATACCAAAATAAATAAACTAAACTAAACAAAAAACATACCTAAATAAAAATATAATATAAAATAAAATAAAATAAATAAAATAAAGTAAATAAACCTAAACTACTAGTTTTCTCAATTTTAGAAAATAAAAATAAGAAAATAAAATAAATAAATAAATAACACTAACCCTAAACACTAAACTAACCTAAAACCCTAAACTAAACCATATAACTACTAAACTCTAAAACCATAAACCTACAACCCTAAACCCTAAACCCTAAATCCTAAAACCCTAAACCCTAAACCCTGAACCTAAACCCTAAACCCTAAACACTAAACCTACAACACTAAACCTACAACCTTAAACCCTAAACCCTAAAAAACTCTAAACCCTGAACCCTAAACTTAAAACCTAAACCTAAATCCTAAAACCCTAAACACTAAACCCTAACCCTAAACCCTAAACCCTAAAAGCATTAACTCTAAAACTCTAAATCCTAAACACTAAACCTTAAACCCTAACCCTAAACCTAAACCCTAACCCTAAACTCAAAACCCTAAACCTAAACCTAAAGTAATAAAATAAATTAAAAAATATACCTCAACCCTAAAACCTAATAAACCTAAATCCTAAGAATGGGAAGAACCTTGATGACAGGATCATCACCATCAACCATGCTCAGTCTAGATCTGACGAAGGCAGGATCATCACCATCAATTATCACAGTGGTAGTGGCGATCTAGAGGTGTTGGTGGATATGGAGGTGGTGGCCGGAGCTGTGGTGGTTATAGAGGCGGGAGGAGCGACGGTGATTACAACCATGATGCTGTAGATAGAGAGAGATCAGGGACATGATGGCGGATCCTGCTACTCAAGAGGCGGGGGTGGTTCTGATGGAAACTGGAGAAACAAAAGAACTGCCAATCTGATCTACTACTTATGGAACAGTGTCCTAAGAGTAGAGATGGTTCTAGTTATCAAGGGATTTTTATTTGCTCTATGCGTGCTCATTTTTTATCTACGATGTCGCTTGTGTCTTAGAAACCGGTTTGTAACTTGGTTGATGAAATAAAAGAAGATATGTTGAATATGAATTTATTCTATGTTAAAAAAAATCCAAAACATTAAACCATCAACTAAAACTTGAACCTACCTAAAACCTAAACACTAAACCCTAAACCTAAAACCCTAAACCTAAACCCTAAAACCATAAACCTAAACCTAAACCCTAAACCTAAAACCTAACCATAAATTTTAAACCTCAATCTTAAACCCTAAACCCCAAACTTAACCCTAAACCTCAACTAACCCAAACCCTAAACCTAAAACCCTAAAACCTAAATTGCTAAAAAAACTTGAACCTAAACTAAATAGAACATAAAAAATAAAATAAATAAATAAACCTAAAATAAAATAAAAAAATAAAATGAAATAAAATTAAACTAAAACCTAAACCTAAACTTAAACCTAAAACAAAATTAAATAAAATAAACTAAACTAAAAAAATAAACTTAAACATAAACCCTAAACTAAAATAAATAAACCCAAAATAGATAAGGAAAATTAAATAAAAATAAAAATAAACCCAAATAAAAATAAAAATAAAATAAAAATAAAATAAACTAAAATAAATAAAAAATAAACTAAATAAACCTAAACCTATGAGTTTACTTAATTTAAAAAAAATAATAATAAATTAAAAAAAGACCCTTACCCTAAAACTAACCCTAAACCCTGAACCCTAAACCCTAAGCCAACAACCATAAACCCTAAACCCTAAACCCTAAACCCGAAATCCTTAAACCCTAAACCCTAAATCCTAAAACCCACAACCCTAAACACTAAACCTAAACCCTAAAACCTAAAACCTAAACCTAAACTAAAAAAAACTTAAAATAAATAAATAAAAAAACCTAAACCTAAATAACATAAACAAAACTAAATTAAATTAAAACCTAAACTAAAACCTAAACCTAAACCCAATCCTAAATGTATAAATAAAATAACATTAAAAAATAAAAACTAAACAAAAATACAATAAAAAAACTTAAACTAAACTAAAAAATAAAATAAACTTAAAATAAAACTTAAATAAAATAAAATTAAATGTAAAATAATAAATTAAACCTAATATAAAATAAAACCAAACTAAATATAAACCTAAAAAAAAAAGAAACCCAAAAAAATAAAACCTAATCCCTAAACTAAAAAAAACATAAACCTAAAAAAATGAAATAAAATAAAGCTAAACCTAAACTAAAATAAACTAAACTAAAATAAATAAAACCTAAATGAAAACCTAAAATAAACCTAAACTCTAAACTAAATAAATTTAAATAAACTAAAATAAAAACTTAATCTAAAAAAACCTAAACCTAAAAAAATTAAAATAAAACCTAAACCTAAACCTAAAAATATAAAACATAAACTTAAAAGAAAAAATAAAATAAAACTAAATAAAAAATAAAATAATAAACCTAATCTATAATAAGTAAACTAAACTAAATAAAAATAATAAATAAACAAAATAATAATAAAAATAAGATAAATTAAAATAAATAAAAAATAAACTAAATAAACTTATTACTTAATTAAATAAATCCTAAACCCTAAACCCAAAACCCCAAACCCTAAACCATAAACCCTAAAATTAACTCTAAACCCTAAGCCCTAAACCTACAACCATAAACCCTAAACCCTAAACCCTTGACCCGAACCCTAATCATTAACCGTAAACCCTAAACCCTAAACCCCAAAATATTAAACATTAAACCCTAAACTAACCCTAAACCCTAAACCCTAAACCCTAAAAGCCCTAAAACCTAAGGCTTATACCTTAAACCCTATATTAACCCTAAACCCTAAACCCTAAACCCTAAACCCTCAAAACCCTAAACCCTAAAGCCTAAACACTAAACCCGAAACCATAAGCACTAAGCCTTAAAAACCTAAAAATATAAACCTAAACTAAAAAACCCTGATTATAAATAAATAAAAAAACCTAAACCTAAATAAAATAAAAAATAAAATAAAATAAAAACCTAAAGTAAAACCTAAACCTAACCCTAAGAATAATAAACTTTTAAAAATTTAAATAAACTAAAATAAAATAAATAAAAACTAAACTAAATTAAAAAATAAAATAAACCTAAGAACCAAAACCTAAATAAATAAAAAAACTAAAATATAAATAAAAAAATAAAATAAAAAAATCTAAACCTAAAAAAATAAACATAAAATAAAATAATAAAATCCTAAACCCTAAACTAAAAATAAAACCAAAACTAAATTAAAAAAATAAAATAAAATAAATAAACCTAAACTAAAATAAATAAAACCTAAACCTAAACTAAATAAATTAAACATAAACTTAAATCTAAATTAAATAATATAAAATAAACTAAAAATAAACCTAAACCTAAACTTGAAAATAAAATCTAAAAATAAAGCTAAAATATAAACATAAAACCGTAAAACCCTAAACCCTAAACCCTAAACCATAAACCCTAAAACCTAAACCCTAAACCCTAAACTCTAAACCCAAAACCCTATACCTTAAACCCAAAACCCTAAACCAAATCCTAAACCTAAACCCTAAACCCAAATCCAAAACCCTAAACCCTAAAACCTAAACCTAAATTAAACTAAAAAAATCTAAAATAAAAAATAAAATAAAAACATAAACTAAAACATAAACCTAAACATAAACCTAAACCTAAACCTAAAAAGAAAATAAAATAAAACAAAATTAAATAAAAAAACCTAAACTAAACTTAAAAATAAAAAACCTAAATATAATATAAACTAAACCTAAAATAGAAATAAAATAAATCTTAAATAAAATAAAAGAAAAATAAATAAAAACATAAACCTAAACAATAAACCTAAAAATAAAAACTAAAAATAAATAAAAAATAAAATCTAAACCCTAAACAAAAAGGAAAACCTAAAATAAAAATAAGATAAACTTAAACCTAAATTAAAATAAACTAAACTAAAATAAATAAAACCTAAACCTAAACCTAAAATAAACTTAAATGAAACCTAAACCTAAACTAAATAAAATAAAATAAACCAAAATTAAACCTAAACCTAAACTAAAAGATAAAACCTAAAAATAAACCTAAAGTAAAAACTTAAAACCTAAACCAAAAAAATAAAATAAAAACCTAATCCAAAACCTAAACCTAAAAATTAAACTAAAATAAAATAAAAATAAATAAACTAAACTAAAAAAAACATACCTAAATAAAAATATAATATAAAATAAAATAAAATAAATAAAATAAAGTAAATAAACCTAAACCTACCAGTTTACCTCAATTTTCGAAAAATAAAAAATAAGAAAATAAAAATAAATAAATAAATAACACTAACCCTAAACACTAAAACTAACCCTAAACCCTAAACTCTAAACCATATATCTACAACACTAAACTCTAAACCATAAGCCTACAACCCTAAACCCTAAACCCTAAACCCTAAAAAACCCTAAACCCTAAACCCTGAACCTAAACCCTAAACCCTAAACACTAAACCTAACTAAACTTAAAACTAAACCCTAAATCCTAAAACTAAACACTAAACCCAATCAAACCATAAACCTTATTAACTCTAAAACTCTAAATCTAAACACTAAACCCAATAACCCTAAACCTAAACCCTAACCAAAACTCAAAACACTAAACCTAAACCAAAGTAAAATAAATTAAAATATACCTCAACCCTAAAACCTAATAAACCTAAATCCTAAGAATGGGAAGAACCTTGATGGCAGGATCATCACCATTGATACCCTAAGGCGGGATCATCACCATCATCACAAGGTAGTGATCTAGAGGTGTTGGTGGATATGGAGGTGGTGGCCGGAGCTGTGGTGGTTATAGAGGCGGGAGGAGCGACGGTGATTACAACCATGATGCTGTAGAGAGAGAGATGTGACATGATGGATCCGCTACTCAAGAGTGGTTCATGGAAACGGAGAAACTAAAGAACTGCCAATCTGATCTACTACTTATGGAACAGTGTCCTTAGAGTAGAGATGGTTATAGTTATCAAGAGATTTTTATTTGCTCTATGTGTGCTCATTTTTTATCTACGATGTCGCTTGTGTCTTAGAAAACCTGGTTTGTAACTTGGTTGATGAAATAGAAAAGAAGATATGTTGAATATGAATTTATTCTATGTTAAAAAAAATCCAAAAACATTAAACCATCAACTAAAACTTGAACCCTAGACCTAAAACCTAAACACTAAACCCTAAACCCTAAAATCCTAAACCCTAAACCCTAAAACCATAAACCTAAACCCTAAACCCTAAACCCTAAAACCTTAACCATAAACTTTAAACCCTGAATCTTAAACCCTAAACCCCAAACCCTTAACCCTAAATCCTCAACTAACCTGAAACCCTAAACCTAAAACCCTAAAACCTAAAATGCTAAAAACTTGAACCTAAACTAAATAGAACATAAAAATAAAATAAATAAATAAACCTAAACCAAAATAAAAAAATAAAATGAAATAAAAATTAAACTAAAACCTAAACCTAAACTTAAACCTAAAACAAAAATTAAATAAAAATAAACTAAACTAAAAAAATAAACTTAAACATAAACCCTAAACTAAAATAAATAAACCCAAAATAGATAAGGTAAATTAAATAAAAATAAAAATAAACCCAAATAAAAAATAAAATAAAATAAAAATAAAATAAACTAAAATAAATAAAATAAACTAAATAAACCTAAACCTATGAGTTTAATTTAAAAAAAATAATAAAATTAAAAAAGATCCTTACCCTAAAACTAACCCTAAACCCTGAACCCTAAACCCTAAGCCTACAACCATAAACCCTAAACCCTAAACCCTAAACCCTAAATCCTTAAACCCTAAACCCTAAATCCTAAAACCCACAACCCTAAACACTAAACCTTAAACCCTAAAAACCTAAAAACCTAAACCTAAACTAAATAAAAATTAAAAATAAAATAAATAAAAAACCTAAACTTAAATAACATAAACAAAACTAAATTAAATTAAAACCTAAACTAAAACCTAAACCTAAACCTAAGCCTAAATGTATAAATAAAATAACATTAAAAAATAAAAACTAAACAAAAATATAATAAAAAAACTTAAACTAAACTAAAAAATAAAATAAACCTAAAATAAAAGACTTAAATAAAATAAAAATTAAATGTAAAATAAAAATAAATTAAACCTAATATAAAATAAAACCAAACTAAATATAAACCTTAACCTAAAAAAGAAACCTAAAAATAAAACCTAAACCCTAAACTAAAAAAAACTTAAACTTGAAAAAATGAAATAAAATAAAGCTAAACCTAAACTAAAATAAACTAAACTAAAATAAATAAAACCTAAATGAAAACCTAAAATAAACCTAAACTCTAAACTAAATAAATTTAAATAAACTAAAAATACACCGAAACCTAATCTAAAAAATAAAACCTAAAATAAACTAAAATAAAACCTAAAACCTAAACCTAAAAAAAATTAAAATAAAACCTAAACCTAAACCTAAAAAAAAATAAAACATAAACTTAAAAAAAAAAATAAAATAAAAAAATAAACAAAAAAAAAACTAAAATAATAAACCTAATCTATAATAAGTAAACTAAACTAAATAAAAATAATAAATAAATAAAATAAAAATAAAAAATAAGATAAATTAAAATAAATAAAAAATAAACTAAATAAACTTATTACTTAATTAAATAAATCCTAAACCCTAAACCCTAAACCCCAAACCCTAAACCATAAACCCAAACTAAACCAAGTAAACCTACAAACTATAAACCCTAAACCTAAACTGACCTAACCCTAATCATAATAAACCCTAAACCCTAAACCCTAAAAAATATTAAACATTAAACTAACTAACCTAAACCCTAAACCCTAAACCCTAAACCCTAAATCCAAACCTGGCCTATACCTAAACCCTATTAACCCTAAAACCTAAACCCTAAACCCTAAACCCTCAAAACCCTAAACCCTAAAGCCTAAACACTAAACCCTAAACCATAAGCACTAAGCCCTAAAAACCTAAAAATATAAACCTAAACTAAAAAACCCTGATTATAAAATAAATAAAAAAACCTAAACCTAAATAAAATAAAAAATAAAATAAAATAAAAACCTAAAGTAAAACCTAAACCTAAACCTAAAAATAATAAACTTTTAAAAATTTAAATAAACTAAAATAAAATAAATAAAAACTAAACTAAATTAAAAAATAAAATAAACCTAAGAACCAAAAACCTAAATAAAATAAAAACTAAACATAAATAAAAAATAAAGTAAAATAAAAACAAAATAAAATCTAAACCTAAAAAATAAATCTAAATAAACATAAAAATAAATAAAAATAGAACCTAAACCCTAAACTAAAAATAAAACCAAAACCTAAATTAAAAATAAAATAAATAAAATAAAATAAACCTAAACCTAAACTAAAATAAATAAAATCTAAACCTAAACCTGAAATAAATTAAACATAAACTTAAATCTAAATTAAATAATATAAAATAAACTAAAAATAAACCTAAACCTAAACTTGAAAATAAAATCTAAAAATAAAGCTAAAATATAAACATAAAACCTAAAACCAAGAAAAAAAAATAAAATAAAAAACCTAAACCTAAAAAAATAAAACCTAATCCTATAAAATAAAATATAGATAAAACTCAACTAAAAAATAAACCTAAACCTAATATATATACTAAAATAAAAACATATATGAAAATAAATAAATCTAAAATAAATATACTAAACTAAATAAAAATAAAAAATAAACTTAAATAAAAATAAAAAATAAAATAAACTCAAATAAATAAAAATTAAACTAGATAAACTAAGTAATAAACAAAAACCTACCAGTTTACTTAATTTTAAAACATATAACCCCTAAACCCAAAATCCTAAACCCTAAAACCTAAAACTAGCCTAACCCCTAAAACCCTAAAACCCTAAACCATAAACACTAAACCCTAAAACCCTAAACCCTGAACCCTAAACCTAAAAACTCTAAACCCTAAGCCCCAAACCCTAAACCCTAAACCCTAAAATTGATGACCCTAAACCCTAAATCCCAAAACTTAAACCCTAAACCCTAAATTGACCATAAATCGTAAACCCTAAACATTAAGAATGGGCAAAACTTTGATGATAAGAACATCACCATCAACTAGGTTTAGTTTAGATCTAGAGGTGGAGACAAAGGTGGAGGCGATAGTTTTCATAGTGGTGGTGAGGGATCTGGAGGTGCTTGTGGATATGGAGGTGGTGGTCGGAGCAGTGGTGGTTATGGAGATGTGAGGAGCGACGAAGGTTACTGCCGTGGTGGTGGTAGAGGGAGAGATCAGGGATATGATGGCAGATCCCGCTACTCGAGGGTTCGGGGTTATTCTGAGGAAAATAGAGAAACTAAAGAAAGGCTGATCTGATCTACTTCCTATGAAATTATGTCTTTATAGTAGAGACTATTCTACATATCTAGGGGTTTTGATTTCCTCTATGGGTGCTCGTTTTGATATATGTCATCGCTTGGGTCTTATAAAACTTGGGGTGCTACTTGGTTGATGAAATTGAAAAGAAGAAATATTGAATATGAATTTGTTCTTTACTAAAAACACTAAACCTTAAACCCTAAACCTAAACCCTAAACCCGTCACCCTAAACCCCATATCCTTAACCCTAAACCCTAAACCCTAAACCTTAAACCCTAAAATGCTAAAAAACCTAAACCAAAACTAAATAAAACCTAAAAATAAAATAAATAAAAAACTTGAACAAAATAAAATAAAAAAACTAAAATAAAATAAAAAAATAGACTAAAACCTAAACCTAAACTTAAGAAGAAAATAAAATAAAAAATAAAAATGAAACTAAAGTAAAATAAAATAAAAACTTAGACTAAACTAAAAAATAAAAAACCTAAATAAAATAAAAACTAAACCTAAAATAAAATAAAATAATAAATAAGTAAAAACCTTAACCAAAAAAGTAAACCCAAAAAAATATAAAAAAATAAAAAATAAAACCTAAACCTTAAACTGAAAAAAAACTAAACCTAAAATAAAAATAAAGTAGACCTAAACTTAAACTAAAATAAACTAAAATAAAATAAATAAACCTGAAACCTAAACCTAGAAAAACTAAACCTAGACCTAAACCTAAACTAAATAAAATAAAATAAACTAAAAATAAACTTATACCTAAGCTAAAAAATAAAACCTAAAAAAGAAACCTAAAATAAAAACTTAAAACCTTAACCTACCAAACTAACAAGGCACTCGTCGGTGTTTAGTGGCCAAGTAAAGAAGGAATGTGTCGCAGACTTACATCCTCCAAAGCAAGAAGACCATTGAGATGACACACTAGTAGGGTAGCACATTAACCTCACCTAGAGTAGCTGCTGAGTGAGTATCGTTGGGGGAGTTATCTCAACTCAAAGTAGCCTCCTCCAAGCCGACGAGCTCTTCTAACAGCAACTTGGCATTCTGCTCTATTGTGATTTTGCTACCCACAACTGTCCTTTATGATGGGAGTTAGACTTCTAATGGTAGAATGGCTTCAGACCCACACAATAAGGAGAAAGGAGTAGACTAAGTTGGAGTTCTATATGTGATGCGGTATGCCCATAAGGCTTCAACTATCTGCTAATGTCACTATCGCTTATTGTGTCGAGTATCTTCTTTAGTATTTGGATGAGAGTTTTGTTGAAGGCTTCTACTAAGCCATTTTCCCTCGGGTAGTTGATGGTAGAATATCTCCAATCTATGATGTGTCTCCAAGAAAAGTTATTGATCTCAGTGCTCTTGGATGTAGTACCATTATCAGATATAATTCATCGAGAAAATTTAAACCTAAATATGATATGGTTTCTAAAATATTAGAGCGCATGCTAAGTTGTGACCTCTCTGAATGGAATCTCCTTTGCCCATTTTAAAAAATATTTAGTAGCTGCTAAGATGAAACGATGACCCTTAGAAGGAAGAGGATCAATCAGACCCACTATGTCAGTACCCCAACACTCGAATGGCCATGAGACCAATGTAGGATGTAGAATGTTGGGTGGTTGGTGTAAGACCACACCATGTATTTGACATTCGTGGCATTGCCTAGCCATATCCATAAAATATTTGATCATCGATGGCCAGTAGTATCCTAGTCTCTTGATCTTGGCTTTCATCTTCAGACTGGATTGGTTGGTTCCACATAATCCTGAGTGTACCTCGGTCATGATCTTATGAGCTTCATGCTTGTATAAATAATGTAACCACATATGATCGAAAGACCGCCAGTACATAACACCATCCATAAGAGCATAGGAAAGTGTTATGTGCTTCATCTGATGGACTTGGGACTTCTCTTGAGGTAGTTTTCCTTTATTTAGGTAATCCATGATTTATTGCCTACAATCGAACTCCTCATCCTTCTTAGCAATGACAACCTCACCTTCAAGAGAGTACTTTTTTATGAGTTCAATATCAATAAGGGATAAGACTTGTCTATTTGGAACTTTATTAATATGGACTCATCCTCCATACATGCCAACTCCTTGGCAAGCTTGGCTAGAGCATATGCTATGGCATACTGTCCTTGAGTAATCTTATAAATGGTGGTATTTGGGCCAACAAGGTGTACTTGGGGTAGTGATGGAGCTTGGGCTTTATAATATTACAAGACTCAACAATTTGGTTGATAATTAACTGAGAATCCCCAAAGATGTTGATGTTATTGATGCTTAGAGTAATAGTTAACTCCAGACCGACAATTAGAGCATCATATTTGTCTTTGATGCTGGTGCAAGGATTGGATAGATGATATAAGAATCTTATCACATCATGGTCGAGAGTTAAGAGAACTATTCCTACCCCTACCTTTCATGGAATAGTAGATTGTGGTTCTTCTCCTCTTTGAGAGGAAGCCACACCATCAAAGTACATCTCCCAGTGATGAATACTAGTATCACCTAAGTTCTTCATTTGCTCATCGGGGAGATCATCACTAAGTGGAGAGTCAAGAAGAAGTGGGTGTGCTACTAAGAAATCTGCTAGCTCCTATCCTTTCACTATACGGAGGGGTACGAAGGTAATGTCAAACTGCGAGAAGATCATGGACCATCGTGCCAACCGTCCGGATAGCGTCAGTCGTTTCATGAGATATTATAGTGGATTGATCCTAGATATTAAGTTCACATTATGAGGAAGCATGTAGTGTTGTAGCTTTTGGATGCAAAGATTAAAGATAGGAAATGCTTCTCAATGGCTGGATAATTAGCCTCGAGGGATTAGACAATGGCTGAGGTAGTATAGTGCATTTTCCTTGCCTTCGTCATTAGCTTGGGCCAACAAAGCACCAAGAGAGTTTTCTAACACAAGGTAAAGTATGAGCAGCTTGCCCAGGATAAGGGCTACTAGAATCGATAACATCATCAAGTAATGCTTGATGTCTTCAAAGGCATGCTCCCACTTGTCATCCCACTTGAACTTGACGTCCTTTATGATAAGTGCTAAGAATGGCTGACATCTTCCCTATAGGTTGGATATAAAGCATATTAGATACACCAACCGCACATGGAATGATCTTATTTGAGTAAAACTTTTAGGGGGTGGCATTTTTAATATCACCTTGATCTTCTCTAGATCGATTTGAATTCCCTGGTGTCGAACAACAAACCCAAAGAATTTCTCTGAAGCTACTCCGAATATACACTTCAAGGGGTTCATTTTCGTGTTAAATTGTCTTAAGCTCAAAACTACTCAAGTCAAAGAGATGGTCTTCCATTTCTCTACTTTGACCACCGTAACATCGACATAGAACTCGACTTGATGATGAATGAGTTCGTCTAAGATTCAAGTCTAAAATAAAATAAAACAAACTAATAAAAATAAATTAAAATAAAATAAATAAAAACCTAAACCTAATCCTAACAATAAAAAATAAAGCCTAAAGCAAAAAAAAAAATAAAATAAAATAAACTAACCAAAAAAATAAACCTAAACCTAAACCTAAACCTAAAAATAAACTAAAATAAAAACCTAAACTAAAATAAATAAACATAAATAAATTAAACTAAAAATAAAAATAAACCTAATAAAATAAATAATAAATAAATTAAATAAACCTAAACCTACCACTTAATTTATAAAAAAAACCTAAACCCTAAATCGTAAACCCTAAACCTTAATATTAACCCTAAACCCTAAACTCTAAACCTACAACCCTAAACCCTAAAATATAAACCTATAATCCTAAACCCAAAACCCTAAAAACCTTAAAACCTAAACCCTAAACCTTAAACCCTAAACCCTAAGCCCTAAAAGAATAACCCTAAAACCATAAACCATAAACCCTAAACCCTAGACTGTTAAACTCGAAACCCTAAACCCTAAACCCTAAGCCCTAACCCTAAACCCTAAACCCTAAACCCTAAACCCTAAACCCTAAACCATAAACTTAAACCTAAAGTAACTAAGTAAAAAATAAACCTAAAACCCAAAAAACATAATAATCCTAAACATAAACCTAAACTCTAAAAATGGGCAAAACCTTGACGACAAGAACATCATCGACAACCAGGCTCACTCTAAAAAAGGCTAAGGTGAACTAAAATGGTGGGGATCTAAAGGTGCTGGTGGATATAGGGGTGGTAGTTGGAGCAGTGGTGGTTATGGAGATGAGAGGAGAGACGGAGGTTACAGCTGTGGTGGTGGCGGAGGAGAGACGGTGCTAGTTATCTAGAGTTTTTTATTTGCTCTATGCATGCTCATTTTTATCTCACTTGTGTCCTAGAAAACTTGTTGTGTTACTTGGTTGATGAAATCAAAAAGAAGAAATGTTGAATCTGAATTTGTTCTCTATTAAAAAAAAGAAAAAAATGAAAACCCTAAACCCTAAACTAAAATATGGACGTTAGACTTAAAACCTAAACCATAAACCCTAAACCCTAAATATCCTAAACCCTAAACCCTAAAACCTTAAACCAATATCCCTAAACCCTAAACTCTACTAAACCAAAATAAAATAAATAAAATACCTAAACCAGAATAAAATAAAATTAAACCTAAACCAAAACCTAAACTTAAAAAGAAAATAAAATAAAAAATAAAAACTAATCTAAAATAAAATAAATTAAATCCTAAACTAAACTAAAAAAATAAAAAACTTAAATAAAAAAAAAATTAAACCAAAAATAAAAATAAAACAAACCTAAAATAAAATAAAAATAAAATAAAAGCCTAAACCTAAAAAATAAACCTATAAATAAATAAAAAAATAAAACTTAAAACCTAAACTAAAAAAACCTTAACCTAAAATTAAATTAAAATAAACCTAAACTTAAACTAAAATAAAAAAACTAAAATAAATAAAACCTAAACCTAAACCTAAACCCTAAATAAAATAACATAAACTAAAAAATAATACCTAAAAATAAACCTAAAATAAAAACCAAAAACCTAAACCAAATAAATAAAATAAAATAAAACCTAAACCAAAATAAATAAATAAATAAACTAAATAAATAATAAACCTAAACCTAAACCTAAACCAAAATAAATAAACTAAACTAAATAAAAATAGAAATATACTTAAATAAAAATAGAGAATAAAATGAACAAAAATAAATAAAATAAACCTAAACCAACCAGTTTATTTAATTTAAAAAAATAAAACAAATATTAAAAAACCCTAAACCTACAACCCTAAACTCTAAAGAAACCCCAAATGCTAAACCCTAAACCATAAACCATAAACCCTAAACCCTAAGCCCTAAACCCTAAACCCTAAAAACCTAAAAACCTAAACCTAAACTAAATAAAACTTAAAAATAAAATAATAAAAAACCTAAACCTAAATATAATAAAAAAATAAAATAAAATAAAAGCCTAAATAAAAACCTACTCCTAAACCTATACTTCAACTTAAACTTAAACCTAAAAATAAAATAAAATAAAAAATAAAAACCAAACTAAAATAAAATAAATAAAAATCTAAAGTAAACTAAAAAATAGGAATAAAAAACCTAAAAATATTAAAAACTAAAAATAAAATAAAAAATATATAAACAAAATAAAAACCTAAACCTAAAAAAAAAATTAATCACTAAACTAAAATAAAAAAAACTAAACCTAAAATAAGGAAAATAAAATGAACCTAAACCTAAACCTTAAATAAACTAAACCTACACCCTAAACTAAATAAAATAAAATAAACAAAAAATAAACCTAAACCTACACTAAAAAATATAACCTAAAAATAAACCTAAAATAAAAACCTAGAACCTAAAACTAAAAAAATAAAATAAGAACCAAAACATAAACCTAAAGTAAAAAAAAAAACCTAAACATAAAAAAACCAAAAAATAAAAATAAAACTAAACTAAAATGTAAATAAAAACCTAAACCTAAAAAATAAACTAAAATAGAAAACATAAACTCAAATATATAAACCAAGCTAAATAAAAAATACCTAAATAAAAATAAAAAATAAAATAAAATAAAATAAATGAAAAATAAATAAAATAAACTAAATCCTAAACTATTAATTTTTTTAAAAAAACCTAAACCCCAGAATCTAATCACTAAATCCTGAACCCTAAACCGTAAACCCTAAACCCTAAAACTAATTCTAAACCATAAACACAAAAACTACAACCCTAAACCCTAAACTCTAAACCCTAAACTGAAAACCCAAAACCCTAAACCTTTAACCCTAACGCTAAAACTAAAACCCTAAACCCTAAACCCTAAGCTAACCCTAAAACTTAAATCCTAAAAACCCTAAACCCTAAAGCATAAACCCTAAACCATAAACCCTAAATTAACCTTATACCCTAAGCTAACCCTAAACCTAAACATAAAATAAACAAAATAAAAAAACCTAAACCTAAACTAAAATAAATAAAACCTAAACCTAAATCGAAACCAAAGATAAACTAAACCTAAACCTTAACCTAAATAAAATAAAATAAACTAAAAATAAACCTCAACTTAAAGTAAAAAATAAAACCTAAAAATAAAACTAAAAATAAAAACCTAAAACCTGAACCTAAAAAAATAAAATAAAAACCTCAACATAAACCAAAAAATAAAAATAAAACCTAAAAAATAAAATGAAAATAAAACTAAACTAAAAAATAATGATAAACCTATATCTAAACCTAAGAAATAGACTAAAAAAACCTCAATGAAAAAAAATAAACCTAAAATTAATAAACTAAAATAAATAAAATAAAATAAATAAACCTAAATAAAAAAAAATAAACTATAATAAATAAATAATGAACTAAATAAATGAAATAGACCTAAACCTACCAATTTAGTTATTTGTTTATTTAAAAAAAAACCCTAGACCCTAGACACCTAAACCCTAAATCCTAAACCCTAAACCCTAAACCCTAAAACTTACCCTAAACCCTAAACCCTAAACCCTAAAAAACATGAAACCCTAAACCCTAAACTAACCCTAAATCCTAAACCCTAAACCCTAAACACTAAACCCTAAACCTAAAATTAACCCAAAAACCCTAAACCCTAAACCTACAAACCTAAACCCTAAACCCTAAATCCTAAACTTACAACCCTAAAAACTAAACCCTAAACCCTAAAAAACCCTGAACCCTAAATTCTAAACCCTAAACCCTAAACCCTAAACCCTAAACCCTAACCCTAAACCCTAAACCTTACATTCTAAACATGAAACCCTAACCCTAACCCTAAACTCTAAATCTAAAATGCTAAAACCCTAAACCCTAAACCATAAACCTTGAAACCCTAAACCCTAAACCCTAAACCTAAACCCTAAACCCTAAATTAACCCTAAACCCTAAGCTAACCCTAAACCTAAACCTAAAAATAAACCTAAAAAAATGTCAAAACCTAAACCTAAACCTAAAAATAAAAAAAAACCTAAACCTAAAGAATAAAATAAAAAATAAACAAAAAATAAACATAAAAAAAATAAACTAAAATAAAAAACCTAAACAAAAATAGATAAACTAAATTATATAAAGTAAACTAATAAAAATAAAAATTAAACTTAAATAAAAATAAAAAAGAAAATAAACTAAAATAAATAAACAATAATCTAAATAAACTAAATAAAATTAAACCTATTGATTTAGTTAATTTAAAAATAAAAAACCCTAAACCCTAAACATTAAACCTAAACAAAATCTAAACCATAAAAACCCTAAACCCTAAACTAAAATAAAACTAAACCCTAATAACATAAAATAAACTAAACCCTAAAATAAATAAACCTAAACCCTAAACTAAAATAAACTAAAACTAAACCTAAAATAAATCCCTAAACTAAACCTAAAATAAAATAAACCCTAAACTAACTAAACCTAAACCCAAAAATAATAAACTTAAAACCATAAACTAACCCTAAACTTAAACTTAAACCTAAACCCTAAAATCTAAACCAAATAAACACTAAATAAAACTTAAACTCCTAACCCTAAACTTAAACCTAAAAAAACACTAAAATATAAAACCCTAAACCTAAACCTAAACTAATAAACCCTAAACCCTACATAAAATAAAACCTAAAAATGACCTAAACTAAATAAAACCTAAAATAAAATAAATAAAACTATACTAAATATAATAAAAAATAAAATTAAATTAAAAAAATAAATAAATAAATAAACCTAAAAAATAAAATAAAATAAAATATAAAAATAAACTAAATAAACCTAAACCAATCGATTTTCTTAATTTTAAAACCTTAAACCCTAAATCCTAAATCAAAACACTAAACCTAAGCTCTAAAACTAAACCAAAACCTTAAACCTATAACCTAAACCTAAACCTAAAACCCTAAACCCAAAACTATAAACCCAAAACCTAAACCTAAACCTTAACCCTAACCGTAAACTCTGAACCCTAAACCCTAAGCTAACCCTAAAACCTAAATCCTAAAAACCATAAACCCTAAAGCATAAATCCAAAACCAAAAACCCTAAATTAACCATATACCATAAGCTAACACTAAACCCTAAACCCTAAACCTAAACCTAAAATAAATAAAATAAAAAAACTTAAACCTAAACTAAAATAAATAAAACCTAAACCTAAGATAAACTAAACATGAACCCTAACCTAATAAAATAAAATAAACTAAAAATAAACCTAAACTTGAAGTAAAAAATAAAACCTAAAATAAAAACCTAAAACCTAAACCTAAAAAAATAAAATAAAAACATCAACATAAACCAAAAAATAAAAAATAAAACCTAAAAAATAAAATGAAAATAAAACTAAATTAAAAAATAAAGAAAAACTGATATCTAAACCTAAAAAAAGACTGAAATAAAAAACCACAACTAAAGTTAAAAAACCTGAAATTAATAAACCAAATTAAATAAAAAATAAACCTAAAAAAAATAAACTAAATAAATAATGAACAAAATAAATGAAATAGACCTAAACCTACCAGTTTAGTTAATTTTTTTTAAAACCCTATATGACACCTAAACCCTAAATCATAAACCCTAAATCCTAAACCCTAAACCCTAAAACTAACCCTAAACCCTAAACCCTAAACCCCTGAACCCTAAACCCTAAAAAATATGAAACCATAAACCCTAAACTAACCCTAAATCCTAAACCTAAACCCTAAACACTAAACCCTAACCCCTAAAATTAACCCAAAAACCCTAAACCCTAAACCTACAAACCTAAACCTAAACCTAAACCCCTAACTAAACCCTAAAACTAAACCTTAAACTTAAAACCCTTAACCCTAAACCCTAAACCCTAAACCTAAACCTAAACCTAAAACCTCCTAAACCTTAAACCTAAACCAAACCCTAAACCCTAAACTAACTAAACCTAAACTCTAAAGTTAAACCCTAAACCCTAAACCCTAAATTAAACCTAAACTGCTAACCCTAAACCTAAACCTAAAATAAAAGAATAAACCTAAACCTAAAGAATAAAATAAAATAAAAAAATAAACTAAAATAAAACCTAAACAAAATAGATAAACAAATCATATAAACTAAACTAATAAAATAAAATAAACTAAATAAAAAATAAAAATAAAAAATAAAATTAGCCTAAATAAACAAAAAAATAATCTAAATAAATTAAATAAACTTAAACCTATCAATTTAGTTAATCTAAAAATAAAAACCTTAAACCCTAAACATTAAACCTTAAATAGTAAATCCTAAACCATAAGCCCTATAAGCTATACCCTAAACCTTAAAATAAAAATTAAACCCTAAACTAACATAAAACCCTAAACCTAAACCCTAAACATAAATCCCTAAACCCTAAACCCTAAACCCTAACCATAACCCTAAACATAAAACCCAAATCCCTAAACCCTAAAACCTAAAACTCTAAACCCTAAACCCTAAACCAAACTAAACCTAAACTCTAAACCCTAAACCCTAAATCAACTAACCTAAACTAGTAAACTAAACCCTAAACCTAAACCCTAAACCTAAACCTTAAACCCTAAACCCTAAAGTTAAACACAAAACCTAAACCTAAACCCTAAACCCTAACCCTAAACCTAAACTAAAACACTAAACTAAACCCTAAACTTAAACCCTAAAGAAACACTAAACCCTAAACCCTAAACCATAAACCCTAACCCTAAACCTAAAATCATAAACACTAAACCATAAAACCCTAAACCCTAAACTTAAACTAAAAAACCCTAAACCCTAAAACCTAAACCTAAAACCTAAAAAACCTAAATAAAATAAATAAAAAACCTATACCTAAATACAATTAAAAAATTAAATAAAATAAAAAACTAATTAAAACCTAAAGCTAATAAAAATAATAATAAAATAAAATTAAAATAAATAAATATAAACTTAAACTAAACTAAAAAATAAAATAGACCTATAAAACCTAAGTAAAATAAAAATTGAAAATAAAATAATCCTAAAATTAAATAAAATTAAAATTAAATAAAAACCTATACTTAAAAAATAAACCTAAGGATGAAATAAAAAAATAAATAAAAATTAAAACTTAAAAAAAAACTAAAGCTAAAATAATAATAAAATAAACAAAAAAAATAAATCTAAACCTAAACTAAAATAAATGAAACCTAAACCTAAAAATAAAATAAACTAAATATAAACCAAACCTAAACTAAATAAAAATAAAATAAACTAAAATAAACCTAAACCTAAAAAAAATAAAACCTAAAATAAACCTAAAATTAAAACCTAAAACTTAAATCTATAAAATAAAATAAAACATAATCTTGAACTTAAAATAAAAAATATAACCTAAACCTAAAAAAGTAAAATAAAAAAAACTCAACTAAAAAATAAACCAAAATTGAAAGAATAAACTAAGATAAAACCTAGAAAATAAAAATTAAACAAAAAAATAAAATAAACCTACATAAAAAATAAAAAAAAATAAAATAAACTCAAATAAATTAAAATAAACTAAATAAACCTAAACCAATGATAATTTTTTAAAAAAACCTTAAACCCTAAATCCTAAAACCTAAAGACTAAACCCTATGCCCAAAAACTAAACCTAAACCTTAAACCCTATACCTATAACCCTAACCCCTAAACCCTAAACCCTAAAATCTAAACCATAAACCCTAAACCCTAAACCCTAAACCCTAAATCCTAAACTCTAAACCCAACCTAAACCCTAAACCTAAAGCCTAAACTAAAACCTAAACCTAAACTAAAGCCTAAACCCTAAAACTTAAACCCTAAACCCTAAACCCTAAAACCTACAACTAAACTCTAAACTCCAAACACTAAACTAAACCTAACCCTAAACTAACCCAAAACCCTAAGAATGGGTAGAACCTTGTGTAGGAACATCACCGCCAACTAGGCTCACCCAGATCTGGTGGAGGCAAAGGTGAGGTGGCTACAAGTGGTGGTGGGATATGGAGGTTCCGTGGATATGGAAGTGGTGGTCAAGTAGTGGTGGGTTATGGAGGCGAGGAGCAAATAGGTTACAACCGTGGTGGTGAAGAGAGGTCAAGGATTTGATGATCCCTACTCAGGGTGGGGTGGTTCATTTGAACTAGAGAAACCAAGAAATTGATCTAATTACTTATGGAACTGTCTTTAGAGTAGAGATGGTTCTACTTATCTAGGGTTTTTGATTTGCTCTATGGGTGCTTATTTATTATCTATGTCATCACTTGTGTCTTAGAAAACTTAGGGTGCTACTTGGTTAATGAAATTAAAAAGAAGAAACATTGAATTTGAATTTGTTCTCTGTTAAAAAAAACCTTAAACCCTAAACCCTATACTAAAACTTAAACCCTAAACCTAAATCCTAAATGCTAAACCCTAAACCCAAAACCCTAAACCCTATACCCAAAATCTTAAACTCTAAACCTTAAACCCCTAAACCCAAAAACCATAAATCATAAATCCTAAAACCTACAATGCTAAACTTTAAACCCTAAATCCCAATCCCTAAACACTAAACCCTAAACCCTAAACTAACCCTAAACCCTAAAACCTAAACTAAACCTAAACTAAACCTAAACCCTAACTTTAAACCCTAAACCCTAAACCCTAAACCATAAACCTTGAACAAAGACATCATTAGGAGTAGATCTAAAAAATAACCTAATCCTAACATAGTTATGGTAGCTAAAGAAAATGTCTTCAAGAGACACTTATTAATTATAGAAATAATTCTATCCTATCCCTAAATCATATATATAATACCATATATTATAGTATAATGTAGCATCATATATTTGATCATGTGTGTTTTTGGATGTTATAAGATATTTCAAAATGTTTTAGTATATTATGGTATTATGCCCTATAGTATATTAATATAAATCATAAAAATATTGATTTAATAAATGATGATGAAATTTGTTAAATTTGAAGTGGGAATTAGGTTGTAGTACTAAAGGAGTGCTACACCACTGTAGTCTAAAAAGTAAGATTTTATGTTCAAAAAAATATTATATGTTGTTGCATAGTATAGCATCATATATCATAATATATTGTTCTACGCATTTTAAATTCTTTTAGTATTTTACAATCATGCGTCTACACTAGCATTATTTATAAAAATGTTTATTTAGACTTTAAAATGGTAGAATTTGGCCAAATTCATAATAGGTAGAGCATGACATCATAATATATTATTTCAATTTAAAATGTGTAAGTGATATGACTAAAATATATAGTTTTTTTATTATTTAGACTAATTTTATTATTTTTTATCTTAAGCAATCCTTTGTGATGTGATATGCAATATAATATAATATATATAATATGTTATAGTGTATTATAATATAGGATGCCATAACAAAGTGTATCATCATGCATTATAGATACTATTGTGTTTTACTACTTGTTGTTTAACATATTTTAGTTTATTACATTATGGTGTAGTAGAGTTTGTACTAGTATAATTCATAAAAATATTAATTAATAAGCTAAGATGATGGGATTTGGCCAAAGTGAAAGTAACCTTTAGGGAACATCATTGGGGGTGTGCTATGGTGTCTCATTTAATCAAAAGAATGGAATTTTGCATCCAAAATAAAATGTTCATTTTTCAACCAAATTTTATAAATTTCTTGCATAAAGTGATTCATTTTAAGGTGTAATGTAAGATAATAAATAATATGCAAGCATATTAAAATATAATGTACATAATAATATAACTTCACATATATATGAATGTGGTGGTTAAATGTTATAGTACATTTTAGTATGTTTTACTTTGTTATAATACATTGGGTCAAAACTCACAAAAATGTTAATTTGAAGGTTGAGATGAAAGAATTTGGCCAAATTCACGGCACACACCAAGCAACAACAAATTATTCTATTTTGTACCATTTCTAATAGAAAAATAACAATTTTACATCCAAAATGAACTTTATTCATATATTGAGAAAATTTTATTATTTGTTCCTTTTTAAGTGATTCTAATGAAGTGTAATGTTAAATAATATATTATATTATAGCAAATTATAGTATAACATCATATATTATAATATAATATAGTGTTATAATTCACACTATAATATGTTTAGCATGATATTGTATAGTTAGTTTGAGCTCGCACCATCACAAATCATAAAATGTTGATTACAATGTTAAAATGATGTAATTTAAAGGAATACATAGGCTTTTGGTTGAAGTATTAAAGGTGTTCATAAGAGATGAAATATGATTTGATGAGAATTCCATGTCATGGAAGGACATAGGGAGAGAATCATGCATTGGACATGACATATGAGGGGTCTATGTCGAGGGCATAGAAGAAGAAAATCTACTGGGGATAAGGTTTGAATTTGATTTGATTATATGATTTATGGAAAGAAGATCCGCTAGGGTTAAGAATCTATAATCCACTGGGGATTAAGATCAAATCAACTTTAATTTGTTTTATTTTAATTGATGTAGAGGCATATCTACTAGAGATATCACTGTCCATGGGATTGGGTATATGAACCTTCCACTAGGAAGCAAGTTTGTGCTATCCGCCAGATTAGATTTGAGTTTGATTTCATAGATTTGTTTGGGGATGTATGGGGATAAGAGTTTGTTAGATTTCTTGATTTAGACTCTACTGGGAGTTGGTTTAATTTGGTTCCACCGGAAGGTTGGTTTTAAATTTGATTTGTTTGATTGACATGTTTATATATGATTTGGGCTCCACTGAGAAGAGTGTAATTTAAATCCACTGGGAAAATTAGATTGGGTTTAATTTAACTGAAATGTACCCTGATGGACCCACCAAGAAGGGCTATATCAACCTTGACCTACGTTAAGTTTACAAATCCAAAGGGATAGTCTACCATGTGCGGGGTAGAGCTAGCCAACCTAAGGGTTTCTTTTGGTGTAATTTGCTAGGAAGAAGGTATATTTACATCTTCCAAAGCAAGAAATAACCACGGGTGACCTATTGAATGCACAACAATAACTTGACCTAGGGCGACTACCGAGTGAATGCTACTAGGGACTTATGTCAACATAAGTAGTCAAGATTAATTTTATCTTACTTTCATGTCATTTGATATGGTTTGTTTGGTTTAGTTTGATTTTGAACTGAGGGCATATCCACTGGGAATGTGAGCTTGGTCAAATTTGATAGATTTAATTTATGGACCATGTCGGTGTGTGATGAACCCACTAAGAAAAGGTTATATAGGACTTGTCTTAGATTTACAAATCAAAGGGATAGTCTACTAGTAGTGGTAGAGCCAGCCAACTTAAGGGGTTGCCTTTCGGTGTACAACGACTATGCTAGGAAAATGGTATTGTAGACTTACATCTTCTAAAGTAGAACAACGTAGGGTGACCTGTTAGTACAATAAATCAAACCCAACATAGGGTCTACTAAGTGAATGCCGAGAACTTATATCAACTCAACAAGCATTCTATAGGGAGTTTTGTCGACACTTCCCTAAAGATAGGATACTTTCTTGGTGTCCTCCTAATCCACAAGTGAATATATATATATATGTTTATGTGGACCGTTGCAAGGGACCACACTAAGAAGGGGCTATGTCAGCCTTGACCTATCTTAGATTTGCTGGACCAAGGGAGAATCTGCACATCTATGGGGTGGTTACTAAGAAAGGGGAACTATCCAATCCGATAGTAACTCGGGTAGTGTCTAAATGGGGTCACAAAGGATGTGATCCAAATAAAGTGCCCACAAGGGAGGTACTGCTAGGGGCATGATCTTGAGCCATGGACAAGCAAGCCTATAGGTGTACAATGGCCAAACCAAGGAGAAAGCATAGCAGACTTACATCTTCCATGAGTGGTGTGTCCTAAGGTGTGAGAACCAACCAAGGTGTATCCATCACAGTGGTGTATCCATCAGATAGAGAACCAACCAACCTAAGGTGTCCATGGGTGCAATAATAACTAAAGAAAAGATGTAGCTTATAACTTTCCAAGCAAAACTAATCATCGGGATAGTCTGTCATCAATAGGACATATGCTATCTGACATAGAGCAACTATTAAGTGGGGAGCCAAGGAGGACTTGAAGTAATCGAGGAAAGGAGTTGTTAGGGACTTATCCTAAACCTCAAATATACTCAACCTAGTTAGTGCACAAGGCTAATCCAAGAAGAAAGTAGCAAACTCATATCCTCTTAAGCCAACATGAAGTAGCTATCGCCATGCACAATAAGGCCTACCAAACTAACAAGGAGCTCATCGGTGTAAGGGCAAGGAAGGAAAGCAAAGAACTTACATCCTCCAAAGAAGAATACCATTAGGGTGACACACTAGTAGGGTAGCATGTCAACCCAACCTAGAGCAACTACTATGTGAGTGTCATTGGGTGGTTAGTGTTGGACCATATCGTGTATTTGACATTGGTGGCATTGCTAGCAGTATCTATGCAATCTTTGATCATCGATGGCCAGTAGTATCCTAGTCTCTTGATCTAGGCTTTCATCTTTGGACCAGATTGGTTGGCTCTACATAATCTTGAGTGTACCTTGATCACAATCTTAAGGGCTTCATGCTTGTCTAAACAACGTAACCATATATGATTGAAAGACCATCGACAAGACACCATCAACAAGAGTGTAAAGTGCTCTTGCTTCATCTCATAGGCTTGGGACTTCTCTTGAGGTAGTTTCCTTTATTTAGGCAATCCATGAATGGTTTCCCAATCTAACTCCTCCCCTTCTTGGCAATGGTGACCTCCCTTGAAGAGAGAGTACTTTTGATGAGTTTAATATCAACAAGGGATAAGAATTATCTATTTTGGACCTTTATTGATATGGACTCATCCTCCGCATGCCAACTCCTAAGCTTGGCTAAAGAATATGCTACAACATTCTCCTCGAGGATTCTTAAAAATGGTAACCTCAGATTTAGGCTAACAACTCTATGGTGTACTTAGTGATAGAGCTGATTTTAACTTTATAATACCCAGTGATTTGGTTGATAACTGAGAACCCCAAAGATGTTGATGTTTGGATGCTTAGAGTAACTAACCTGCATGATAATCGAGCCTCATTCAGCTTCGTTATTGGTGCAAGGATTGGAAAGATGATATAAGAATCTCATAACATCATGGTCTAGAGTTAAGAGATCTATTCCTACCCCTCGCCTTGGAATAGTAGATTATGGTTTCTTCTCCTCCTTAAGATCAAAGTACCATAGTGGTGAATGCTAGTATCCCTAAAGTTCATGATTTTTTCATCAGGGAGGTCATCACTAAGAGAAGAGTTAGCACAAAATGGGTGTGCTGCTAAGAAATCTACTAGTGCTTATCCTTTCATCGCATGGAGGGGTATGATAGTAATGTCAAACTGTGAGAGGATCATGGACCGTCATGCCAACCATCCGGATAGCATCGGTCATGTCATTAGATACTATAGTGGATTGATCCTAGAGATTAAGTTCATGTGAAAAGCATGTAATGATGTAGCTTTTGGGATGTAAAGATTAAAGTTAGGCATGCTTCTCAATGGGTGGATAATTAGCCTCAATAGGATTAGATGACAGAGGTAGTGCATTTTCCTTCCCTTCATCATTGGCATGGGCTAACAAAGCACCAAAGGAGTCATCTAATGTAATAGTGTAATGTATGAGTAGCTTGCTAGATAGGCTAGAATGTCATCATGTAATGCTTGATGTCTTCGAAGGCATGCTCACACTTGTCATTCCACTTGAACTTGGCATCCTTTTGGTAAGTATTGAGAGTAGACATCTTCGATAGATTAGATATAAAGCATCTTAGATATGCCAAGTTGAGTTAAACTTTTAGGGGTGGCATTTTAATATCGCTTGATCTTCTCGATCGATTTGATTCCTTGGTGTTGGACAACAAACCCAAAGAAATTTTCGAAGCTACTGAATGCACACTGGGTTCAATTTGAAGTTATATTGACTTAACTATTCAAAAACTACTCTCAAGTCAAAGAGATGATTTTCCTTTTCTATACTTTTGACCATAAGATCATAAACATAGCACTCGACATGATGATGAATGAGTTCATTGAAGAATTGATGCATAGCTCACTGTAATGTAGCATAGGCATTTTAAGGCTAAAAGGCATGACCTTATAGCAATAGATTCTGATTAGGGACCCAAAATTTGTGTTTCTTCATCTTAAGGGGCCATATTTATTTGGTTATATCCAGATGACCCATCCATGAAAGAGAATACAACATGAGATGAGGCAATCTCCACCATCAGCTCCGGGATTGGTAGTGTAAATTTGTCTTTTGGACATACCTTATTTAAATCCCTAAAATCGATGCATATGTAAATTTGGCCATTCTTTTTCTTAACTGGGATGATGTTGGCTAACTATGTAGGGTGTTTTTATTTCTAAATGAAGCCAGCACTAATCAATTTCTTGACTTCAAAAATAACCTATTATTTTATGTCTAATTGCATATAGGAGCTTCTTGATAGGGTTAGCGAGGCTCTAGTTTATGGACCACTATGTTAGGAGCCAATCCGTATCTCTTCATAACTAAATGCAAAGTAGTCCTTAAACTCAATCAATAGCTTAAAATAAGTCATTGGTTTCAATTTCATTCAACAAGAAGATATATATCGCATGGATCTTCTTTAGTTCCTAAGTTGATTTCCATGAACTCTCAATGATTGACTTGATCTCTTGTTCAAACTCAATGCATCTTTAACTCCAAAATCATCTGGATCATCTAAAGTTTCTAAGCACAGCTCCTCATATGAGTTAATGTGATTTGAAAAAACCAATAAGATTCCAAATGATGGTGATGACTAAGCAGTAATCATCATCGTTGACTGGACCCACTGTATCGAATCCTAGTCCCGATCTTGATTGAGAGCTTTTGCAATTATTCTTCCATATTCCTTTGAAGTAGTCTGACCTATGCTTTGACCAAGTATGTCAGATTAACCCTTTCTTTGCTAAATTATCAACACAAGGCATGTACCAATCAAAAGGTAATTCTATTAAATCTTTATATGAATCATCCTCAAGTTCTGCATCAACTTCCTAACTTGAGGATGATGCTCCTAGAAAGAACCTTTGAGTCATCACACATGTGGATGACTTAGGAGCTTCCTTAACTACCAAACCCTCAGCTTTTTGAGGGAAAAGTGGGGTTAGAGCTAAGTTTCCCAACTGATGCCTAACTATTTCACATATAGATTTGGATAAAATTATGCTTTGCTTTAGAGCATCTTCTTCATGCTATCTGCTCAAGTGTCACCTCAAGGAATCTACTACAGAAGAGGCTAGTGTGCTAACCATATAAAACTCATCCTATGAACTAGATTCTAAGTCTATATAGATAGAGGTGTGTACTCTGGTAGCTGGGGACATATCTTATATTAGGTTGCCAATAAGGAGATTTTCCACCTCCTACCCTCCTAACTGGCCTTTTCCTCGCCTAATGGAGGTCGTCATCCTACCCATATGTTTGAATGGAGTAACTAACCATGGGTGGAATCTAATGTCATGCTCCACTTCCTCCTTCAAGTCTATTTTGCTCCCTTTTATTTTCTTTTCATTTTATCTTTCTTTTATTTTTTTTTTTTCTTTTATTTTTATTTTATTTTTAAACTTTGGCCAAGTTTGAAGAATAGACTTGTTGATTTTAAGGGATGTAGTAAGCGCATCCTCATATATGCTGACCTCGTGAACTGTAAATGGCTTGAGATCTCCTTTGATATAATAGATGATCCCACCTCTCACAAACTTCATATAGTGATGTAGAGAGGATGGAACTATGTTGTTCTCATATACCCATGGTTTTCCAAGCAAAGCATTGAATGATGTATCCAAGTCTTTAATGTGAAACTTTTCTTCGGTCTTCCAATCATCTATCTTTAAGAGCAACACTATGGAGCCTAAGGCCTATTGACCTCATTTTTTGAGAATGTCATTCAATCTTCCATCTTAGACTTAGAGTCTTCTAGACACTAAGACTTCCTAGTCATAAGACACTTCTATTAATTAGGTAAACACTTAACCTAAGCCTAAAGACTTAGAAGTTAACCATAGGATTAGGTTATGCCTTAGGGATTAGGATAACCACCTACAACCAAAATGTAATCCATGTTCACCTTCTCAAACCAAACCTCAAGCTCAATTTAAACATCAAATTCAAATCCAAATCTAAACCCAAATTCCAAAACCAAATGATTGAAGCCCATGATCAAATCTTATTAGCCATATGACCTATCCCATGGACTTAGCCAAATCTTAATCCAAATCAATCCAAAATCAATCATTTTCGATTATATATATATATATATATATATATATATATATATATATATATATATCAATCATCTCCTAAATATAAATCAAATCTACATTCAAATGATCAAAACTAAATCAAACTAAATCAAATTAAATCAAAACCTTCCTAAGCCATATGACCTATCCCATAGATTTAGCCAAATCTTAATCCAAATCAAGTCAAACTCAATTGACTTTCTCACAATCAATCATATTTTCAATCATCTTCACAAATTTAAATGAAATATACATTTAAATCATCAAAACTAAATCAAACCAAATCAAAATTCAAACCTAAGCCACATGACCCAACCTATGGACTTAGCCAAATTCCTTCATTCCAAAACCCAAAATCAATTTATTATTTTCATGAATCAATCATACCTTCAATCATATTCATAAATATAAATGAAATCTACAATCATCAAGCTTAACCAAAATCAACCCAACTCAAACCCAACTTAACCCTTTTGATTGAAATGTTCAAATGAACCAAAATCCATTTGAACCTAAGCCAATTGCAATTGAATTTATATATCAATCCCAAATACATATATAAACTCAACAAAATCAAACTCAAGCTAAAATAAAGCTAGTTAAACCCCATTGATCCACTTGACCCAAAGTGGCCAATTTGACCTATTTGAGCCAAGTTTTAATCCTACCCAAATTGGATTGAAACAATCCCATCAAAACCTCCCATCATGATTGTTGATCACCCTAGTTGAGCAATTATCACAAATTGGGTCAAACCAAGTCCATCCCTTAACCCATATGAACCCAAACCGCCAAATTGCAACCTAAGCCAAATCCCTTGAAACCAATGATTCATACCAAATCAAAGTCAATATTTGAATATGACTTGACCCTCAATTGAGTCAAACCCAATTGGCCCTCTTGACCTAGGTTGACTCAAATTGACATAAAAGACCAAATTGGTTCAAATCAAAATATAAATAAAATTGACAACAATGTCTCAAGTTCATTCCAAATTGATTGTTGAACTTGACCAAAGCCATGATTGGACCCAATTGAACCCATTTACCTAGTAAGCCCAAATTGACCTAAAGGTTCAAGTTGGCCTAAATCAAAACCAAATCCAAATTAATTGAAACCAAAGCCTACAATCATCTTCATTTGGTCAACTAAACCCAAACCAACACCCAACCCAAGATAATTTGGCCAATTTGGTCAAATTGGTCAACTTAACCCATTTGACCCAAATTTTTTTGCTTAAAGTGATTCATTTTAAGGTGTAATGTAAGATAATATATTATATGAAAGCATATTAAAATATAATGTACATAACAATATAACTTCACATATATATGGATGTGGTGGTGTGTTGTGTTAAATGTTATTGTACATTTTAGTATGTTTTACTTTTGTTATAATACATTGGGTCAAAACTCACAAAATGTTAGTTTTGAGATGGAAGAATTTGGCCAAATTCACCACACACCAAGAACACCAAAATTATGCTATTTTGTACCATTTCTAATAGAAAAATAACAATTTTACAAAAAATGAACATTATTCATATATTGAGAAAATTTTGTTATTTGTTCCTTTTTAAGTGATTCTAAAGAGGTGTAATGTTAGATAATATATTATATTATAGAAAATTATAGTATAAAAACATATATTACAATATAATATAGTGTTATAATTCACACTATAATAAGTTTAGCATGATATTGTATAATTAGTTTGAGCTTGCACCATCACAAATCATAAAATGTTGATTATAATGTTAAGATGATGTAATTTGAAGGAATACATTGTTAGATTTTGGTTGAAGTTTTAAAGGTGTGCATAAGAGAAGAAATAATATATGATGAGAATTCCATGTCAAGGAAATGGATGCTAGGGGATCGATTACATGCATTGGACATGACATGTGAGGGTCTATGTCGAGGGCATAGAGGAAAAAATGTTGGGATAAGGTTTGAATTTGATTTGATTATATGATTTATGGAAAGAAGATCTGCTGGGGATAAGAATCTAAACCAAACCAACTCCCAACCCAAGATAATTTGACCAATTTGGTCAAATTGGTCAACTTAACCCATTTGACCCAAATGATTTCAAATTAGCCAAAATCAAATCTAAGCCAAAATAAACTAAACCAATTGAACAAAAACATCCCAAATGATCATATGAACTTGACCAAACCTTTGGTTTTACCCAATTTGACCAATTGGTCTACTTGACCCAACCTAACCCAATTTGACCTAAATGAGTCAAATTGACCCAAACCTAACCAAATCAACTCCAATTGACTTGAAATTTGTACTTACCACTTTTGGCACATTTCAAATTTGCCCAAATCAAATCTAATGCTAAATGATCATTATACTCTTAGGTCAAGGGCATCACATTAGACAAATCACCCATGTAAGTGGTCATTTCCATTCCTTGGCCACTTGGTACTCTCCCAATGGTCCACTTGAGCACCTAGAACACTACCTAACCTGACCCAAGGGGTGCTTGGGTCGGCCATGATCCATGGGAGGTGAAGTCACCTCACCCTCCCCATTAGAGCATTTGGAACCCATAGGACACCCATGATTTCTTATTAGCAGCCACCTCCACACCTTCAACCAACCAAGCCAAGCCAACTCACCTCCTCCCTTCCACCCACACCCTGAGATGGCTGACCACTAGAAGCTAAACTCATCCCACCATTTGATCAACAAGATGAAGGGGTATACACCTCCTCATTTCCATCAAACATAGACAAAAAATCATTCCACGTGAGCCCTACCTACCTAAGAGAGTGCTAGAGCCATTTCCTAAGCTCCCAAGCTTCCTCATTCAAAAAAATACCATTCCCATCCATCTAAAATAAGACACTCCCATTTTCGACCAAACTTCCCCATTTCTCCATCAAACTCAAATTAACTTTGCATGCACCTTCCCTAGGCCTCATTGAGCAAGAATGAATCATCTCCCAAGCTTTCTGAGCACTGAAGGTGGGACTTCGATCAAAGCTGAGCTCCAAATTATCGCTCATGGCCTGAACATCGAGGAATTGATCCAATTGCTTCAACATGGCTTCATCTCCACTAGATGAAGCTTCCTCAATTGTTCAAGCCACTGGTCTTGAGCTCTGATGAGGTATGCTTCCAAAACTGATCCTTAGGCAAAAATGGGATGGAAATTTTTGAAGAAAACTTGCATCTCGTGGTCATGACCGATCCCCTCATTGATGTCGTGAAGGTGTGGGATCCTTTTGATAAGCTCAAAGTAAGCTGTGAGGGTGGATGAACCCATTCTCCCTCACTTCGCATGATGTTAGATCACGCACTATCCATTTCACATGATCAAAATGGATCATGATTAGATCCACTAGATCAATCTAATTTAATCTATTAAGGATTAATCATTGCCACCGATCTTAGAGACGTGGATGAAAGTGCATCCGCCGCTACCATGTGCATCCGTCACATAAGTAGCCATTCTCACAAATGTGGAAAGCGCCCGCCCATGGTGCCAATAGGATTAGGCTTTAATTAGGCTTAATTAATTATTTTAATAATCAAACTTATAAAAAATCATAGAGAAATAAAAAATGCAAATAAATACTCATTTTAAAGGTATTTCAAAGGAAAATTAATTAAAATGATCTTAACTAATTTTGAACTATAAGATTTAATTACCAAATTTATTAGCTTAATTACTCCTTAATCACTTGAAATTAATCCCAAATTTTGTGGGTTAATTTAATGGGATGACCTCTCTCCCATTTTTCTTGGGATTTATTTCTCACTTAATTAGGAAAATTGACTAATTAAATCTTAACTACTCTTTTAAGTTAATTAATGATTAATTAATCCCATGATCAATAAATTAGTTAATTAAGTTTATTAATTATTGTTCAGTAAGTGAACTAAGGAATAGTTGGGACCCCTTTCCCTAAGTTCATTTCATGCTTTCTAAATGAAATTAATTAAGATTTAACTAATTAATTAAATCAATTAATAATATTGAAATCATAATCACATCATACCTTAATTAATAAATCATGGGGTAGATCTTTAGGTATTTAATAAAAAAGGAGTTTAATGAAATTATGGTTAGTCCACATGTGTGGAAAACCATAAGAGTAATTAATTAAGTCCCTTAATCTAATTAACTAATAATCATGAACCAATTGCATTAGGACCATTTTATTTCCTAGGATCATTGCAAGTTTATTTTCCATGCATATCATGTTGGCTCATAATTATTTAGTCAATTAGTTTAAGGTGACATAGTAAGGGTAATTTATTCATCTAATTATGGGTTCAGCTTAATTAACCCATTAAATCAACTTAATTACATTTACTTAAATTAAATCAAATCACTAATGTGGGAATGGGTTTAAAATAACAAGTGATGATTTCTCTTCTCCTCTTAAATCAAATCAAATAAAACTTAATTAATAAAGAAGCTTTGGTTTTTTAAATAATCTTATTTGATTTGATTGTCCTTAAGAACTAGTTTGGTTGAATGAATCACATGCATATATTTGATTGTACTCTTTCCAATCATGTTAAATTTGGTATGTCATTTGAATTCATGCATCCATCTTATCAAAATCAAGTAAAATAAAATGAATTTTGATTATCTAAGCTTGCATGTGTTGATTTAATTTAATATAATCAATTATCACTATTACATTCAAAGGGTTTTTTTAAGCTTATAAATGAATAATAATATGTGTTATGATGCTAGTTATAAATACATAAGAAATGCATGTACTTATAGCTTAAGTGTATGAATGTTGAGTTCTCTTTCATCTATTTATGTGTTGATTTATATAAGATTGAATGGTAATGGGTATATACTGACATCCCGAATACGAGGTTTTTAGCCCCAAAGGAGTTCATTTGATACATCACTTTGGTTTACAACACGCACCCATTTGATTTCATTCTTATATATATTTAGCATTTCAATTTGATAGAGCTTTAATTCATATATAATGATTCAATCAAACAAAATATACAATCTTTTGCATGATTTTCTTTCCTCATTTATGTATACATCCATGTGTGTCCAAGAAAAGCAAGTATATAGTGACATCGTGAATACATTTATGTAGACTGGATGATAGGTTAATATTTCTATAGAGGATTATCCTTAAGGGATGCTTAAAAATAAATATGAATGCTCTTTTTGTAGGTTGCATAAATCCCTAAGCATAATCCAAGTTATGACAAGTTACCCATGTGGGTGCTAAGTCCAAATTATAAATACAAGTTTGGGATTATATGTATATTTAGCTAACCTCTATTTTGGTGTAGTTAGATTTACTTTTCCCACATAAATGTATTTTTTCAATAGGAATTAGGATTAGTGCTATGGGAGATTAGTATGTGGTTAGAAGGCTTTGTCTTGGGTGCCTGATGATGCCTTAAAAGCAAGCACCATCCAAATCAAAGGAACCAAATCGAAATGGAGATATGAAGAAAGAAGACACCCATAGCATTTAATATAATTATAATTATTCTTTCATATTCTAGGCTGTATAAAGGTATAGCTCACCCATCTTTTCTCTCTTATATGGCATCTCGAAACACCGGCCTTTTATTTTTTTTTTATGATTGTTTATATAATTTTTTTATCTTATGTTTACATTTTGCATTAGGATAGCATATTTTTTGTAGTTTCTTAAATGATTGATGCTTTAATGTGTTGCTTGGATACGATTAGGCTCTTAAGATAAAAATAACTTTTCTATGCAACTAATCACTCATAACTAAATTTTAAACAACTCATAACCTCATCATATAGCCTAAGACATAAATAAGATAATTAAAAGATTTAGCAACCCCTTAGCTGTATGGTTGTATGTTTCACATCATGCATGCATAATCTTTCTCCCTTAAACATGAATGATCTCCATCCTTGCACAAATAAATAATGCTTGAAAGGGCATCCCTGTGGTGGAGAACACCTTTTAGCTGATTTGACCATAACCTATTTCATCATTCATTTAGCATAAGAAATCCTAAAGCCTCTATCAAAATGATGTGTCTAAAATAAAAATAAAATTTAAAAAGAGTTTGCATCAATAGATTAAGTCATATTCTCATACCACTCATGCTCTAGTCTCTTAGGAGTGTGTTTAGGACTTTGGTCTCTTTCTAATTAAATAACTACCCCAATCTTATAATTCATAAGACTAACTACATGGTTTTAAAATTATAGAAGGAGTTAGCGTTGCCACCTGGTAGTTAAAGTCCATAAGTCGAATTTATTCTTTCTTGTGGAGTTAAACCCTTATGTCCACCTGCTGCTTAGATTTAGGTCATGCTTTAGCTTGTACTAAAGCTCCCTAGATTTAGGATCTGAGGTAACTATTTCCTTAGGCTACATAAATCCTCACCTCTAGGCATTCCCACAACCTTATGTTGGTGGATTATAAGCCTTTGTAATCTAATTAAATTTCAACAAAAATAAAAATGTAAAGAGTCCAGTTCGATTGTCCCTAGGAGTAAGTCTTCATCAATGTAACACCTAAGATGTCCTTCGTGTGACATGCCTCCTTTAATAGTGGTCAATGAGCTAAGCATTCTAGATCAAGTAAGGCCTTGATTAGAGATTCCCTCATCTCTTTGGATAAGACAATGGCATCGTATATGCTTAACTTAGCTTGAAACTTTCTAAGGTGTGCTAAGACATTGTAATCAACTCGCTTGGTCATCCACAAGCATATCCATGGGTAGAGAATCCTATGGAGGCTATCCTAGAGGTAGAACTTTTCCACCGCCTAGGTTGACTTGACTTCTTGGAATGATGAGCTTCAAAGTTTCTCTCATTGGGCATACCTACAACTTCTCTTATGGGATCCTCATAGTCAGTTGACTCAAAGTCAATCTTAAGGGGTGAACCTTAAACACTAAAACCTAAAACCTAAACCCTAAAACCTAAACCCTAAACCTAAAAAATAACCCTAAAACCTAAACCCCAAACCCCAAACCCTAAACCCTAAAAACTAGAAACCTAAATCTAAACTAAATAAAACCTAGAAATAAAATAAATAAAAAAACCTAAACAAAATTAAAATAAAAAAATAAAATAAAAAATAAACTAAAATAAATAAACAAAAATAAATAAAGAAAATAAACCTAAATAAAACTAAAAAATAAAATAAATAAAAATTAAACTAAATCACTAAATAAACCTAAACCTACTAGTTTACTTAATTTTAAAAAAAACCCTAAACCCTAAACCTAAAACTCTTGAGCATTTTCTCTCTCCTCCATTTTTTTGGGTGCTCTAGTGAATTTCATTTTCCCTATGGAGGCGCATCTCCTTTGTGGCTTTTCTTATGGACATTTTGGTACTATTTCGATTTAGCTTCAGCCTTTCTCCTATCATGTGCCACTATTGATCATGGTTCATCTTCCCGTGGGAAATCCTAAGATTTTGGCTACCCATTAAAGTTTCTGACTCTCTAGATTAAATCAATCGCTTCAAAATCCTTCAAGAATGTCCTAATTGGTAAGTCCAATTGTGTTGGTGAGTCTCTCGAGCTTATCTCTACCTCCTTCCGAGGTGTACCCATAATAATGTGTTTTGATTTGGTTATGTAAAGGTTTGTGAAACCCTTTGAATTCACATTGGAGGGTAAATTTGCTTTGTGTCATCCTACTTTGGAGAATATTTGATCATTTTTCCATAGCTTGAAATTCTCCGGTATTTTTTCTATCGGATTGATCGATTCTCATCATGTCTTCATTCAACTTTCAAATGACTTAGATTATTCTTGAGTTTTTTCTCAATGCTCATATTTTGTTTTCAATTGTCAGATGTGATTATTGAAATGGATGCCTCATTTTGATATTAAGGAGGAATCTCCTATTGTTCTAGTTGGATCTCTCTTCCCAATTTATGTGTCCATTTCATTAATCATGAGTTTCTTTTTGTTGGTGCACTTTGATCATCCTCTTCAAGTTGATCGTGACTTCTAATAGCCATCTGTTCGATTCTAGTCGAGTTGGATATAAAAAAAATTTCCAAAGGAAATTTGCTAGATCTGAGAAATATGGATATTTGTGAAAAGTGGATTTTGAGAATTTTACTTGTTCCCATTGAAAAATTCATGGTCATGGAGTTTTGGATTGCTTTGTGGTTCATCCTCACCTTAAGAAACCCAAACCCATGCATAATAACTCGATCCCAATTAAGGTGCCCTTGGTTAAACCATAGAAAGTTGTTCCAATGGATAAATCTTTACCCCGAGGGTTATTGCCTTGATCCTCCCACGCTCTTTCGACAATGCCTCTTAATCCCCGATCCCATTGATGTCACATGTTAATAAGGATACCTTGTAATCCTATCCATTTGAATCACACAATATTGGTAATAATATGGACAATAATATGTTTTCTAAACTTATGGATGATGATTCTCTCAAATGATTCCATTCCTTGTCACCTTTAATTGATGAAAAGTGATCCTTCATGAGGCTTGAATGGTGATCAAACTAATAATAAAGTTTCTAATCTTAATTTGGGCACTTGTGATTTAAAAGTTCTAATCCTTCTTGCTTCTTCATCTAATGTTCAACTGATTAATCCAATTTTGCAACATAATAATGATTTGGAAGAAGGTGAAGTGCAATGATGTTTTAAATGTGCAACCTTATTCCAAGCATATCCCAAACAATCTCTGATGATGTTGTGGATATGACTAATAAATTTCAAATAGTTTTAGAAAGAAAACTAAAACTCCTAAAACTAAATTTCCTAACTTTGCCGAGTTACTAGATGCTCTTCCCCAAAAATAAATGGTTTATTTCTTAATTTGGAATGTGAGAGGGATTATCTCTAGAAATTGAATTAGAAATTTAGTTTGTTTTCATAATATTTCATTTTTATCTATCTTGGAACCTTTATTCTTCCTTCTAACATTTCTTCTATTGCTAGAATGATTAGTTTTGATAATTTTTTGGCTAACTCGACCAATAAAGTTTGGACTTTTTTGGAATAGTCTCTATGTTCTTCGTTTTGGATGATTTATCCTGTGAATGTTAAAATTACTTACAATAATTGGTATTTTCTTGGTTCATTTGTTTATGCTTCTTGTAATAAAATAGAGATGGTTTCTTTTGGAAGATCTTATTTGTTTCTCTTCTTGATGCACCTTGGTTTGTGGGTGGGGACTTTACACTATCTCTTCTTCCTCTAATGGGGTTGGTGGTAATGTCAACTTATTTTCTATGGAAGATTTTAATAACATGATCCTTGATTGTCATCTTACGATATTGTCTTACTGGTCTCAATTTACTTGGAATAATTATAGACTCGTAAAGGTTAGATCAAGTTCTTTTAACCATTTGTGGATTAACCTTCTCCTAGTACTGTGGAGCACTAGAACCCTTTTGACCATTCTCCTTACTTATCACTTGAATTTTAATGCTACTAAATCCTCCTCCTATCCCTTTCACTTTCAAAATATGTGTGGAAGATAGATTTTTGGATGTTGCTCATATGTGAACCTCTCCATCCTGATGATTCTATTTTGGGATGAGGAGATTGTGGTTCAAAAAGACTTAATGCCTTAATTGGTGGAATAAACATTGTTTCAAGAAACTTTTGTCAATATCAAAGAAATGGAGAATGAGGTTATAGTTTTGGAAGATGTTGTTGTTAATGACCCTTCTAAAATTCATTTTGGCTCAAGCTAAAAATAGGTTAACATGTTATCAAGACATGGAGGAGACCTATTAAAAAAGCTTCTCTGAAATGGATCTCTTATGGTGATCATAATACTAAATATTTTCATGCCATGGTTAAAAAAAGGCTTTAAATCACATTCATAAAATTAAAACTAATGATGGTGTTTGGTGTTCAATAAAAGGAGCTTACTAATTTGTTTTCTTTTATAAAGCTTCTTAATAATAATGTTGCTTATGATGATTTTTTCTTTAAGTTATTCTTAATCTTTTTGATGATGATAACAAGATGCTTTCTTTCTTTCCAATCTAAATTGCACATTGCATAGTATGAATTAATAAACCTATGATGGTTATTCTACCCTCTTTTCCAAAAATGTTGGATTATCATTAAAGAGGACTTGGTTAAAGCTTTTGATTTCTTTAAGGGTAGTACTCTCCCAAATATTTTGCTTGTGCCCATTATTTTAATTCCAAAAAAAGACAATCCTAAAGTTTGGAGTGATTTTATGATTAGTCTTTGTTTTTTTAATAAACTTATTTCTATAATTTTGGCTAAAAGTTGAGTATCTTGCTTCCTAAAATTATCTCCCCAATCAAACCAGATTTGTTAATGGGTGATCCATTTATAATGTTCTTTTAGCCCAAGAGATGATCCGATTTAAATGCTAAAGTTCATGGTGGAAACCTACTTTTTAAGGTTGACATTTTGAAAGCTTATGATAATATTGGTTGGGTTTTCCTATATAAGATCTTAGCTCTAATTGGATTCTCTAATCAATTTATTACTTTAATTAAGAATGGGATTGAGAATTCTTGGTTTTGTTTGCTTCTCAATGATGAAGTGCATGGTTTCTTCTCCTCTTCTCATGGGTTAAGGTAAGGGGACCCTCTCTCTCCTACCCTTTTCATTATTATTGGATAATATCTTTCTAGAGCTATTATATATGTTTAGTAAAATGCCTAACATATGGTGTTTTTTGGATGTGGGACACCAGATCTTAGGGGTACTTATTGAAGTGATCATTTATGACATTAAGAATGATGTACTATCTAGAGATAGAAATCACTACCTATAATGGACCTAATCACCTAATAAGGACTCTTAAGGCATGATGGGTCTTGAATGTAGAGATTTTTCCCTAACTTTACATGGAAAAGTAAAGTAGGTTTATTTTAAGTCGTTCATTAAGTTCCTCCCCCATAGTTAATTACATCTTAAAGGAAGTGAATCCCTTAAGAATACTCAATTAAAGTAAGAATTATAGTCTAAAGATTTCAAGGCAAGATTATCAATGTATTGGCTATGTTGGAAAATTAAATGGGATAGATCAAAAGGAGAAGACTTATTTTGGAATCCAAAGGGAGAAAGTAGAAATGCTCATGATACTAGGAAGCCTAGTGAGCAATCCAATCTATCCTATGGTTGGGCTTTATATTTTGAAATTGAAGAGAGTTAATTATTTGAGTTTACATTTTATTAAAATACTAGACTTATAATCCCACAACATAAGATTGTGGAAATGCCTAAGGTGAGGATTTATGCTTATATCAAGGAAACATCTATCTCAAATCCTAAGCTAGGGAGCTTTGGTATAAAACACAAGCATGTCCTAAATCTAAGAGAAAGGTGGACATGATCTACCTCACATGAGAGTATACCAAGGGACTTACAAGTGGCCACCAACTAACACCTCCTATGCTTTAAATATGTGCTTATGCTTTGCAAGATGGCTATTTTTATTTAGAATGGAGACTAAGTCCTTAAACTCACTCCCTAAGAGACTAGAAGTGGTATGAATTCATGACATAATCTAATGCAAATTTTATAAAATTTATTTGATTTTGACTCTTTATTTTGACACAAAGGCTATGGGATTTTATATGCCTAAATGCATGAGAACTTGATTATGGTGAAATCAAGAGAGAAAGGGTGTTCTTCCATCAAAGGCTCTCAGTGTTAAGCCTTTATTCTCTAGCATATGGAAGCCCCTCTTAACAAGAGAGTGGAAGAATATGACAAGCATGATGTTATACATACAATCATCTAGCTAAGGGTTGCTAAATAAAATGTTATCTTGATTTAATTCCTAGGTTTTTATGTGAGATTATGAATTATTTTAAATTTTAATTATGAGTTATTAATTAGGGTAGAAAATTTTATTTTATCTTAAGATCCTACCGCATCCAGGCCACACATTCAAACATCAAACATGAAGAAACTAGGAAAAGCATGTAATTATACTATGCAATCTAAACACAACATCAAACAATTTTATAGACTACCATAAAAGAATAAAAGGCTAGTGTTTCCACTGCACACCCTAAAAGAGAAAAAAGATGGGTAGTGAACTCTACCCTTATACAACTGATTACAAAAATAATACATTCTATGGGGTCTTCTTTTCTTCATTTCTTCCTTCTCTTCTTTTAATTTGATTTGCAAAAGACATCACAAGGCATAGGGACTGAGGCTTACACTATCCCTAATCCCCATAACACTAATCCTAATTCCTAATACAAATTATATTAAAAATAGGAAAAGTAAAATCTAGCTACACTGAAAATAAATGTTAGCTAAACACACCATATAATATAAGCATTTATATGAATAATTTGGACTTAACACCCCACATATGGGTAACCAAGCCCACCTGTCCTAACGTGAGTTATGCTTAGGAGCTAAGCAACCGCACAACAAATGCATTTATATTTTTATTACAATGGCCCCTCAAGTACAACCCCACAATGATTACTAATCATAGCCTACCATCCATATATACCTAACATCTATTCTAAAACATATCACATAAAACACAACATCATATACATACACCCTAACTTAGCACTTGAAGTGGTGACTTAATATTCTAATGTGTGTTAAGGCTTGTGTGGCAAGACTTTATTAGCTTTTAGTTCAAGTTTCAATTTGAGTTTGATTTGTTTAAATTTTACCTTTGGGTGATTTCAATTTAAATTTTTTAATGATTTTTTTTATCATTTTTATTTCACTTTTAGTTGGCTAAAATGATGTTTAGGTTTTCAAGAATGAAGAGTAGAATGAATTCCATTTGTAGACCGAACTCACCTTATCCTACATCCTAACTCCTAAAAAAGTCTAACTAAGGTCCAAGTATCTTGATTAGCCCATTTGAATTTGTGTAATTTATTTGATTTGATTTAGTGTTTATTTAATCTACATGTATTTTGATTGATTAATTTTAGATTAAATGTGTTGATTTTGATAATAATATCCTTAATATCTAATGAGGTTTAAGTTTTTTTTTTAAAATCCATGTGTTTTTATTGATTAATTTTAGATTAAATGTGTTAATTTAATTAAATCTTGATAATTCAATATCCTTAATATCTAATGAAGTTTAAGTTTATTTAAATCCATGTTTTTGATTGATTAATTTTAGATTAAATGTGTTGATTTAATTAAATTTTGATAATTCAATATCCTTAATATCTAATGAAGTTTATTTAAATCCATGTATTTTGATTGATTAATTTTAGATTAAATGTGTTGATTTAATTAAATTTTGATAATTCAATATCCTTAATATCTAATGAAGTTTAAGTTTGTTTAAATCCATGTATTTTTTATTGAATTTTAAGATGTTCGATTCAATTAAATCTTGATAATTTAATTTCCTTTTAAATTAATATCTAATTCTTTATTATAATTAGTGATTTAACTTTATGTTTATTTGATATATGGTTCACTTGTAGTTTGATTGGATTAGATTAATTGAGATTTTATTTTGATTTTAAAGGATTCTTTAAAATTAGAATTTTATTTTTAATCTCATCCATTTACCATGTTTATCAAAGTTTTTGTATTTTGATTTCATGATTGATAGTTAATTAGTTTATCTCATTTAAGTAGGTTAAATGAGATTTGATTTGATTACATAAATTGATTAGAGTCTAATTTATTTGATTTGATTAGCTTTATTGATCTATGGGTTTGCTTTATTCAATGTGATTATTAATTTAATTGAAGTATGTTTAGGTTAAGTATTAGATTAAATAAGGATTTGTTTATTTTAATTTGGTTTCTTATGTTTGGTTGATGATGTAATTAATGATTAATGATTTAGTTTAATTTAGATTTGATTGGCATTTAATTATATTTTAATTATGTTCAAATTTATGTTTGATTAAGCTTAAGTTTAATATGATTAATTTGATTAACTTAATTAATTTTACTTAAGAGGTGTGTGATCAATTATTAAATTAAATAAATATTTATTTTATTTAATTTTATTTCTATTTATTTAAGTTAATGATGTATTAATGATGTAATGATTTAAGTTTAAATTAAGATTTGATTGGCATTTAATTGCATTTTTTATGTTTGATTAAGCTAAGTTTAATATAAATTTGATTAACAATTAGCTTATTTAAGAGGTGACCAAATTAAATAATGATTAATATGTGTTTGATTTGAATTAATTTTAATGAGATTTATAAAGTTAATTTGGTTCATTTTAGATGGATTAATTCATTAAGTTTTAATTAAAAGTTTAATTAATTATTTGATTTAACTAAATTTTAAATCATTATATTAATTAAATTTAATTAGAACAATTACCCATATATGAATTATTTGATTAGTAAGATTTTACTTAAGTTTGATTTGATTTGATAATTATTATCATTAAGATTGAATTAACTATTTATTTTATTTGTTAAGTTTGATTATTTAATGATTAGAGTTTTATTGATTTGATTCATTTATTATGTTTATTTAATTTATTAATGTGTTTGATTTAGTTACTAATTTGAAATATTTAATGATTGATATTTAATAAAATAGATGATTTAGATATTAAATTAATAAGGTCATTTAGCTTCATTTAATTTGGTTTAATTTTAATGAATAAAGAGATTTAAAATAACATTTCCCCATGTGTTGTTAATTTTAATGAAGAGTTATTGTTGATTTTATGGTTTAATTAAAGGTAAATTAAGAATTAATTAACTACCTATATCACCTAAGTTAATTAACCAATTAATAATGACCCAATATGATATGCATATGCTTTTAAAATTCATCTCAAAATGAACTTATGAAAAGAATAAAAGGCCTAATGCAATTCATGATTATTAGTTAATTAAACTAATTTACTTAAGTAATTTTATAAGTAAGGCTAAGACAAACAATATCTCTAATTAATCAAGGAATAATTCTCAACAAAATCGTAGGAGGTAGAGGTCATCCCATTAATCAACTTCAAAAAGTTTGGAATTAATTACTTGGGTAATTAGGTAAATTGCTAATTAAGTTTTAGTTAAACCCAAATTAAGCCTTAATACTATTCAAAATTAATTAGAATTAATTTTAAATTAAGCCCCTCAAAAAATACCTTTAAAATGAGCCTCATTTATATTTTGGATTTTTAGATTAGTTATGAATTTTAAAAATTTTTTTCCAAATTTTATAAGGTTTACTAATTTGTTTAATTAAAATAGATCATTTGATCTTCTAAATTCAATATATTTCGATCCAGCCATCATTTTTTACTTGAAATGTTTATGGTAGGTAGATTTTAAGCCTTATTTCAATCTCTGAAAATTTCACTTTAATCAAACTTGAATTTTTAGAGTAATTAATGAAGTTTGATTTTCACTAAAACTTAAATTAAGCTCAAACCATTCATTAGAATTTGGAGATTTTTGATTGGTTGGATTCCTCTCAGAAAGATGAGTCCAACGAGCCCTTATTTGTAATTTTTTGTTAAGTATTTTATTTTTATGAATTTTCAAAGTTTCAAGACAGTTAAATAATTTTTAAAATAGAAATAAGCATTTTTCCACTTAACCCCAAGCAAGGCATGATGGGGCAATGCAATGTAATGCGGCGATTGGGTGCCATTCCCGTGTGGCATGGGTCGCCACGCGCGCACGATTGGCTCGATGGTGCCACGCCAAGAGAAAACCGCACGACACGGATCGTGATGCACGGATTGGTGAGGACTCTGATCATGGATCAGAGAATTAGATCGATCCACATTATCTAGATTGTGTGATCCATGGATCCGAACTGCACGATCATGAATCTAAACTACACGATCGGGATCAACCGCACAAGCGGATCCATCAACAATCATATCCGAAGTTATCCAATCCAATGGATGATGATGAGAAATTGATGGAACACTATTCATTCGATGATTTTTCAATTTTGAACTAAATTTCATTTGATTTAGCTCATTTTCATGGCAATTTTCACCAAAAAATCTATCGATATTAGGACTAAATATAATAAAAAATATAAGGCTCTAAGAAAATTCCTAAAATCATGCAAGAATCGACATAAAGTTCCTAAGACCGAAAAGTTTGGCTAAATTACCTCCTGGGGATAGTTTTGGGATGGTGAAGATCAGAGCTCCTAGGTGCAAGAGGAAGCTTTGAATGAGTGTAGCCTTCTTCACTTTAATGATGTATTTTCTAGTGCTTATCATTTCTCACGAATCTACTTGATTTTGATGTTTTGCTCAAGAGAGTGGGGAAGTGGTGGTGGTTGCTTTGGGGAGCTTTGGGGTAATAATGGTAAGAGGAAGAAATGAAGCCTCATTTCTCCTCCTTTAATAGTGGCCAAAATCCTCCTCTTTGAATTTTGGCTAAAGTGTTGTCATTTTTCTTGGGTTGGGATGAATGATGGATTGATTGAGGACTTTGGATTTTGCTCCAAAGTTTCTTTTTTCCATATGATCAGCTCCATTGAATGCAAATGTTGGGGAGGAGGTGAATGCATGTGATGAGGAGAATTAAATGAGGTTGGGTGGAATCCTATGTGGAGGAGGATCCATGAGGGATTTAGTTTGGTTGGGTTGATTTTGGGCTTATCCCAAATGGTTTGGTCTGGTTTGATCAGCCCCCAATGGGTCATGGCTTCGTTTCAAGGGATTTGGTTCAATTTGGGTCATAATATTGGGTCATGTCAAGGTTGACCAATTGGTCAACAAACCAAGGCTTAGGTTAGGTTCAAATGATGATTTAAAGAGTTTTGGTATGATCAATTTGATTTAATTTGGCTTAGAATTGATTTTGGCTATTTGAATCAAATGGGTCAAATTAAATAATTTGACCAAAATTGGCAAATTGGCTTGGTTATGGGTTGATTCATGTTCAATTGGCTAATTGAAGTTGAATGTGGTCTTTGGTTTGAATCAATTTGGATTTAATTTGGATTTAGCTAAATTGACCCTTTAGGCCAATTTGGTCAAGTTGACCAATCAAATTAGGCAATTATGGCTTTGGTCAAGTTCAATAATAAATTTGGAATGAATTTGAGCCATTGGTTGCAATCAATTTTGGTTAGATGATGATTTAAATTTGGTCCTTTAGGCCAATTTGGGTTAACTTGGATCGAATGGCCAATTGGGCTTGGTTTGGCTCAATTGGTGGTCAAGTCATACTTAAATATTAATTTTGGGTTGATTCAAATCATTGGTTTCAATCAATTTGATGTAGGATGAGTTTTGGCTAGTTATGGTTCATTTGGCTAAGGGTTGACTTGGTCAAATGATTAAGTTGACTTGGTTTGACCCAATTGATTGCAATTGATGGTGATCAACAATCATGGTGGAAGATTTTGGTGAGCTTAGTTCAATCCAATTTCGGTTGGATTGGAAGTTGGCTCAAATGGGTCCTTTAGGTCACTTTAGGTCAAGTGGACTTAAGTGGGTCAATTAGTTTGGTTTTGGTTTGATTCTAGTTTAGTTGAACTTATATATGAGCCCTGGATTAAAATATAAATTCAAGGGCAATCAATTTGGCATATGGGATTTTGGCTCATTTGAAATTTTCAAGTCAAAAGGGCTAGGTTGGGTTTAACTTGGGTTGGCTTTGATTTGATTTGATGATTATAAGTTTTATTTATATTTGGGTAGATAATTGAATGAATGACTGATTCAAGAGAAAATCCATTAGTTTTAAGTTGATTTGGATAAGATTTGGCTAAGTCCATTAATTTGGCTTAAGAGTCTGGATTTAGGTTTGGATCATGGTATCAAGTTGAGTTTAAGTTTGAATTTGATAAATTGATCAAAGGGTTGAATTGATCTTTAAGAAAGTCAATTGAATTTGATTGATTTGGATTTGGCTAAGCTAAATCTATAAGATAAATCATAGGCTTAGGAAGGATTTTGATTTGACTTGATTTTTTTCAATCATTTGGAGTTAAATTTGGAATTAGATTTGGAATTTGAATTTGAATTTGATTTGGTTTGAGATTTAAATCTCTGGTTTTGAGAAGGTGTATATGTAGGGTTTAGGCTATAGGATAAGTGATTTCTAAGCCTTAATGCATAGCCTAATCCTATGATTAACCTTTCTAAGTCTCTAGGCTTAGGTTAAGTGTTCACCTAATCACTAGAAGTGTCTTATTACTAAGGATTCTTAGTGTTTAGAAGAGTCCTAAGTCTAAGAAGAGGAGAAAAGAGCTCACTGTGAGGTAACAAAGGACCCCAATAGGTGTAACTAACAAGGCACACCACATATTGTGATCAAAATGATCAATAAACATCCTAAAAAAACATTAATAGAAATGATCTTTACCAGACCGAGGATAGAATCACGATCTTAGTGAGATGCATACTTTATGCTAAGGGCATAATAAGAAGGAGTTCTGGGATTGAGTACATGAACCTTCCACTAGGGTAGTTCAAGTTATCCACCAAGGATAATAATTTGAGTTTGATTATAATGATTAGTTTGGGTGTGTATTCTTGGGATAAGAATCTATAATGATGGGGATCAAGATCAATTAATTTTAATTTGTTTATATTATGATGCATATATCATATATGTGCTCAATCTGGATTGGGTATATGAACCTTCCACTGGGAAGCAAGCTATACACTGTGGGATAAGAATTTGATTAGATTTCGATATTTAATTGACTCACCGGGAGGGTGGTTTATTTTTTATGGCTCTAAGAAGGGTTCTAGATTGAGATATATATCTGGGATGTACAATCATTGAATTTGTTTAATTTAGATCTAGTTCCACTATGGAGGCTAATTTGATTTGCACCTGCTAGGGAGAGAATTTTGGTTTGTCCGATATGTTAATTTGACTCACCGAGATTGGTTTTGAATTTATTTTATTATGGACCTGTGTGCATGGACTACATTAAAAGAGCCATGGCTTAGCCTATCTTAGATTTATAAGTCCAAAAGGGTAGTCTACCTGCCATAAGGTAGGACTATCATCTGGATTGCCTTCGTGCAAATATGCTAGAAAGAAAGCATAGACTTACATCTTCTAAAAGAGGAAAAGTCACTGATCTGCTGGATGGACAACACAATGAACCTACCTAAAGTGACTGAGTCGCTAGGGATCTTACCTCAAGTGAGTAGTCCCATGATTAATTTGATTTTATATTGATTTGATTTAATTTAATGGTGTGTTATGTTATGGACCCTATTTAATGCGATGGACCTAGAAAGGGGCTATGGGCCTTGACCTATCCAAATTTACATATCTAAAGGGTAGTCTAAGAAACCACAAGGTGGGATTATCTAAGGGTTGCCTTTCGGTAATGGATGTTCTAGAAAGAAAGCATATGACTTACATCTTCTAAAAGTGGGATCTATCGCTAGTGATCTCTGGATGGCACAACAAATTAATCGACCTAGGTGACTATTTGAGTAATGCCACTAGACTATCGACTCAAGAATAATCGTAATTAATTTAATTTAGATGGACCTATTGGTGATGGATTTACTAAAATAAGCTAATATCATCCTAGACCTATCTTAGATTTACATTCAAAAGAGATAGTCAACATCTAGTTGAACTAACCAACCTATGGGATGCCTTTCGCTTGTAATGGTTGAGGGAAGAAAGCTCGTGGACTTACCTCTTCTTAAACAACAAACCATTGGGGTGATCTCTTTGCACAAAAATTAGACCCAACCGGCCGCATTGATTTACAATGGTCAGAAAGAATGCATAATAGACTTATATCTTTCAAAGCATGGATGACTATGGGTGACTGGTGGCACAACAAGGAACCCAACCTAAATGAGAGAGAGTGTAGGAGGACTTATCTCAAAGAAGCCATTCTATAGGGAGTTTTGCTAACACCGCAAATATAAGATGATGCTTGGGAAAGCCACCAGGCTTGAATTCTAATCCAAGAAGATATATTTTGTTTATTTGATATTTACATGGACCAAGAGTGAGGACCACATTGAGAAGGATCTTATAGCCTAGTCCTATCTTAGACTTACTGGACCAAAGGAGAATGTGCATCCGCTGAATAAATTCTCCAACCATAGGGTGGTTACTAGGAAAGGGGGATTGTCCAATCAAAATAACTGGTAATGCCTAAATGGGGTTGCTAAGACGATCCAAATAGAGTGCCCATGGGAGGTGCTGCCAGGGCCTTTATGCAAAACCTTTTAAAAGAAAGCCTGTAGGTATTCAGTGGCCTACTCAAGGATAAAGCACGGGGACTCACATCTGTCAAGAGAGGTGTATCCTCTAGGTGCATCACCATCAGGATAGCGATAGCCAACCAACCTAAGGTGCCCGGTTATGCATAATCATTCTGAAGGTGTTTAGGCTTACATCTCTAAAGCAAACTAATCACCGGAATAGTCATACATTGATAGGCTTTCTAGTAGACTACTAAATGAAGAGTCCTGTGTAAGGACTAGACCAAAGCTTAATGTAGTAGGAAAGGAGCCGCTTGGGGACTTATCCTAAACCTCAAATATATTGGACCTAGTTGACCTAGTCAATGTTATTGGCTAATAAAAAGTTGTAGGCTTACATCCTCTTAAACAAAGTCAACATAGGGTAGCTACCACATGCACAAGAAGACCCAAACCGACAAGGTGCTCATAATTGCAATTGTCAAGTTGGGAAGAAAGGGGACTCACATCCAGAAGTGACCATCATGACACACTAGTAAGGTAGATGTCTCACCCAATGATTGAGTGCCACGAGGGGCTTGCCCCATCAAAATAGCCCCAGATAAAGATATATGTGTTTGTTTGTGTGAAAGAGGGAATGATGTCGCTGGTTTCTCTTGCACCTACCCTAACACATAGAATAATGGATGAAATAGCACCAGAGTATGACTCACCAAGAATGAGCCGCTGTTCTCTTACACCTAACTTAGTTGTACTAGTTGAAATAGGATGCCTCTTGGTTTCTCTTATACCTATCCTAATAGCACCGAGGATCATTTGTAGTTTGGTTTATGTTGTGGAGGAATAGATGCTTCTTGCTCTTATACCTACCCTAAACACATCTATATTCTCAAGCAAAAAGATATTTATAACATAGAAGAGACAAGAATTGAGATGAAAAGAAGTTTTACTGATAATTATTTTCAAACAAGATTTATGGATAGTATTTCTTTAAGTAGAGCCCATTGATTGGAAGCATATGCTCTCTCATAATTTATGAGTTTATAAGATCCTCCTTGGTAGGCCTTCTCTATGGCATAAAGGCCTTCCTAAGTGAGTTTAAACTTGCCTCCCATCTTTTGATAGAAAATAATTGGTCTCCTTAGAACTAAAACATGCTCTCCTACTTGAAAATCTCTAGGATAGACACTTGATGAGCTTATTTTGGCTTTGTACAACTCGAGGTTATGGCACCAAAGCGTCTCTCCAAACCTTGATCTCTCCAAACCGAATTCTCTCTATGTTGTGATTTTACTACCCATGGTTATTCTTAGTGATGGGAGTTGGACTCTAATGGTAGATCAAACCCATACACCAAAAAAAAGAATGGGGATTGAGTTGAGTTCTCAGAGGTGTGCACTGGCTTCAACTAAGCTCATGCCACTATTATTTGTTATCATTGAGTGTCTTCTTTAATATTTGGATGAGAGTTTTGTTGAAGGCTTCTACTAAGCCATTTTCCTTTAGGTAGTAGATGGTAGAATATGTCCAATATATGTTGTGTCTCTGAGCAAAGATATTGATTTTAGTGCTCTTGAATGCCACACCATTATTGGATATAACTCGTCAAAGCACCCTGAACCTATATACGACATGGTTCTTGAAAAATTGGAGCACATGCTGAGTTGTGACCTCTCTAAGTGGGATTGCCTCCACCCACTTGGAAAAGTTGTCAGTGGTAGTTAGGATGAACTGATGACCTTTGGAAGAAAGGATGATCGATCAAACCCACTATGTCAGATAACACAAAATGGCCACAGGCTAATGTAGGATGTAGAATGTTAGGTGGTTGATGTAGGACCACAGCACGACAAGTCTCCTAGAACATCCATGTAGGGGATCATCAAGGTCAAGAGTATCTAAAAAATATTCTTTTTATATTTTGCCTTCATCTATTTTTGGGAAAAGAAGGATAAATGAAAATAAAAATATGTAAAAAAAAATAAATTATTGTTTAAAACACATAGATCCAGATGTTCTTATTAATGTCATGATGTTGAGGAGAGGTGTACTATCTTGAAAGATAGAAGTCACCACCCTACAATGGACCTAATCACAAATAAGGACTAAGGATAATGGATGCATATGTACTAGATTCTTTACTTTACATGAAAAGTAAAGTAAGGTTTATTTTAAACCAGATTCATTAAGTTCCCTAAGAGTCTAATCCACATCTTGGACATGTATAAAGCTAGGAAGAAACTAGGAAAAGGATGTCACTTAATGCACAAGCTAAACAAATCATCAATCAATTTCTAAAGCTAATCGCAAAAGAATAAGAGGCCATTGTGGTCGGGTACCACCACACAAATCCAAAAAAGCAAATTGGGTAGTCGAGCTCTACCCTTATACAACCCAGATTACAAATGAATTAAATATAATTAAGCAAGGAATTGATCTTTATGGGGGTCTTCAAACTTCATTTCTTTATCCTTCTTTTTTCATTTTTGGTTCCTCCTTTTGGATGGTTGGAAGTGGATGCTCCAAAGGCTTCACATGGTGCATAAGATAAGATCTTATGACCAATATTCATCCTAATCCCCATAATAATCATTCCAAAATCCTAGTTGCAAAATTTACATGAAAAGGAAAAAGTAAATCTAACTAACACCTGCAAAACAAAGGATAGCTAAACAACCACCAAATCCCAAGCATGTATATTGGACTTATTACCCCACACATGGGGGACTAAGTCCACCTAGCCTATTGGATTATTCTTAGGGGAATAAGCACTTGCACAACAAGAGCATTTATATTTTTATTTATTACGTGCCTTAAGCACAATACTAGAAGATAATGGTTAGGCTAAGATCACCCTACCAATCATTCTATGCACATACATCCTAACATCCAAACTAAAAACATATATCATAAAACAAAAGCAAGCATCAAACCATGCACCACCCTAACCTAAGGCTAGAAGTGGTGACTTAGCCTAATGTGTGTGCTTTGGAGGTTTGTGTGGTATGCTTAGTTATGGCATTAAGTTAGAATTTTCTAAGTGTGAACCATGTTCAACTTAGAGGAGGGTTTCATTTAAGTGATTTAATTATTTTGGGTTGATTTTATTTTATGTTTTGATTAGGTTCAAGTGAATCCTACAATTAATTATTAAGTTATAAAGAGAGGGAAAGAGAAGAGAACTTCTCTTTCCTTCCCTAACCTGAGTAATTTCTAAAGTGGATTCATGTTTTAGTTTTGTTTAGTGAATGTTTTAATTAGGTGTTTTAATTAATCCTAAGTTTAGATGAACTCAAAATAAACCTATTCAAAAAGAAAGGCATTTTAAGATTAAATAAAATGAACTAAATTCATAAAACATACATCACATTTCTTTCCAACATGAGTAACATGAATATGAATAAGTCCTAAGCATATCTATACATATAAATTAGAATGTTTAACACACTTTATGATGCATGGTAAGCAATTTATTTAAGAAAATTTGAAAGTTTATGATGCATGATTTTTATTAAGTAGAAAAGTGATTTCCTGTCCAATTTTCACATGCACACATGAAAGTAAGAAAGACATAAGTGAGAACATCATCATTATTAACCAGAGCTGTATGGTACAAGACCTACTTAGGGCAACTTAAAGCCTCGCAACCTCAGGGTTGTCCAGACTAATATACTACTTTCCCTAAATACAAACATGTGTACAAAAGAAATGAATGGAAAAGAAAGAATGCAAGAGCTTGTGTTAGTTGGTTTATTTTTTTTATGCAATTTATATATGTAAGCATAGTACTTCTTAAGTGATAGTATTGAATCAATAGGATATGGAATTAAGCAAGTGTTAGGTTATTTTCAAATGAACCACACACCTTGTCAAATCCTATTCAAAACTATACTAAAAGAGAAGAGAATGAAAACCTACACTAAGCACATCCTTATATTTTATTCACATGCAAACTTATAATTAAGATATAAGTAACACACTTTCAGTTTTGATAATTGATTCATATATTTTGAAAATAATTTAAATTTAATAGTGATAATAGCCACTCATATTCTTACTTTTGCCAACACATGCAATTTGACATAAAAAATTATTTTTTATTTTAAATTAAATATTTGAAAGGCATGGATGCATGAAACCACATGACATACATATTTAACATGTAGGGAGAAAGAATTAAAGCAATGAAATCATGTAAACACATTCACATTAATTAAATCCTAAAGACAATCATATAAAATAAGAAAGTTTAAAGTAAATCATAGTTAATTTAATATGATTTTTGTTTGATTTTGAATTTGACTGAATTTTGAAAATTTGGATTAAGTTTTCAATTCCTAACCCATTCCCACATGTGTTTGATAATTTTGTTTAATTTTTAGATGACTAGATTCATTTTATATTTTGATTAGATTAAGGTATGAATTAAGTATCTTAATTAACCCTTACCTACACCACCTTAGCATAGTTAACCAAATAATTATGAGCCAATGAGTTGACATAAAACCTCAAAAGAAATTTAAATTTGCAATGCACCTAGGAAGAAAAGGGCCTAATGCAATTTGGCTCATGATTAATGGTTAATTAAGCTAAGGGGTTTAACTTAAGTAATTTGAAAATACTCCTCAGACATATAAGTTGAGTTTTGATTTACTTAATTGAATTTAAGCTCTTGAACACCTAAGAATCTACCCAAAGTAGATTAATTAAGTTCTAGAAAGTATTAAAAATTTTAAGAAATTAATTAAGAGGGTATTTAGTGAATTAACCCTTAATTAAGAGAAGATTAGGAAGGAAAAGGAGGTTTAGGGAATAACTTAGGGGAAATGCCCCAAATTATTCCTTAATCCTCCTATTCACTGGATCAAACCTTAATCAACTTCAATAAGGGAATAGAACACTAATCAAACCCTTAATTATCCTTAATTACATAAGGGGCAATTAGGAAATGAATTATCAATTCCCCTAATTAAGCCACCAATAAATCCAATGAAAATTAGGGGAAGTAGAAGACATCACCCAAAATATACCCAAGAAGTTTGAGATTAATTATTGGATTAATTAGGGAGTAATTATCAAATTAAGATTTCCAATAAAACCCAAAATCAGAGAGAGCTAATTTTCAAAATCCATTAAACTAATTTTAGAATATTCTAGATTAAATTATCTTTCAGTGGAAATTTACATCATATTTTTTGATTTTTCTTTAGAGATATGAATTTTGACGTTTAGAGGATTAATTAGAATTATTTAAACACTTAATCCCTTAATCCAGTCGGTGACACATGGTGAGTGCGCTTTCCACGCATCGAATGAGCCATAAACGTCTCATCACAACATGTGTGGCAATGGCGCCATGCGGATTTTATATCCATTCTATCAAGGAAATGGCCATGAATTAACCCATGAAAAGGTGAAATAGGATTTAAAATCTCAGCCGTCCATCCAAAATGCATGGATGGACAGCCGAGATCATCCCTATTCATCCATGAGGAATAATGGAGATCATCCACTTTCAAAGGGAAGATCTGAGCTCAATCGAGCTCAGATTGGAATGAAATATTGCACACACCATCTACCCCTAATGGAAAGCCTATCCACTGGTCAAAATCTCATGCCATTAAACTTTCTTTCTCAAGGGACCAACACCTTAAGAGTTTTGTGCCCAAAAAATGCCTAGCCTCATTGGAGGTGATCACTAGAACTCGATTCGAGAGCTTTGTGAGTGAAGAGAGAGTATTAGCTCTTGAGTTGAGTGGTCTCTATGGACCAACCCATCCTTACCTCCTTTGATTTTGATGGAATTGTAACTCTTGCCTTTGGAGCATGGGAAAGATGTTGGGCAAGCTCGACATGATCCTTTGGTGGAGTATGCAAAGTGAATTTGGTGGAGTTTGAGTGTGGAGGAAGTTTTGGATTCGATGGACCTCCCTATTTTTAGAGGATGAAAACCAAGAAATGCCAAATTCAAATCATTTCTAGAGAGCTTATGATCACTCTAAGATGTTTCCTATGACTCTCTAACTCTCAATCGATAGTGAGGAAGTTGAATTCAAGTGGAATTAGGGGGATTATATCTCCCCATATGGCAATCGGTTGGCCAAAGCATTGTTTTCCATTTTGATCCAATTTCCAAGATTGAAATGTTTGTTTGAGCTGTTAGACGTTTGCACATGGTCAGTTTGGGCTAAGGAGTTGAGTGGTAACCTCCCATGTGCTTCAAATTGAGTGGAGGGAAGTTTTCCATATGGCTAATTTGAGCCATGTGCTCGATTTTGGCCTTGGGTCAATTTGGGTGGACCCAAACCCATTGGGTTGGGTGCACCACCCTCCATAGGGTCTACTTGACCTATTAGGAAGGTATCAAGTAGATATGAAGAGGGCTTGACCAAATTCCCAATAGAGTTGACCAAAATTTATTCTATGACCTAAGGGTAGAATGGACATTTGGCTGATTTTTGAATTTGGATATGTTGGGTATGTTGAGAAAATAGGTTTGTCCAAGTTTCATCGGATTTGGAGTTCATTTGATATGGTTTGGCTCATGTTGACTCATTTAGGTCAAAATGGGTCAACTTGGGTCAAGTTGACTAATTGGTCAAATTGGGTCAAACCAAGGGTTGGGTCAAGTTCATATGACCATTTGAAATGTTTTTTGTGGCTTTGGTTTGATTCAATTTGGTTTAGGTTTGAATTATGTTCATATGACTTCATTTAGGTCAAATGGGTCAAGTTGACTAATTTGACCCATTTGTTTTGAGCTAGGTCATGGGTAGGTTTAGGTTTAGTTAGTCATATGAAGTGGATTGATTTCTTCATTTCCAATCAATTTTGGTTAAGTTTGAATTTGGCTCAACATTTTAGGGTCAAGTCAAGTTAGGTCTAGGTGGCCAATTGAGGCTTTGGTCAAGTTCAACGTGATTTGGAATGAACTTGACCCATTAGTTACAATCAATTTTGCTTAGATCAAGTTTTGACACATTTTGACTTTTAGGTCAAGTTGGGTCAACTTGGGTCAAGTCCAATTGGGCTAGGTTAGGCTCAAATGTTGACTTGGTTGGTTTCAAACATAGTTCATGAATGAACTTAGATCATTGGTTTCAATCAATGTCGCCTATGGTGGATTTTGGCTATGTTTTCATTTTGGCTAAGTGTTGACTTGGTCAACTCTTAGGTTTGACTTGGTTTGACCTGATTGATTGATCATCTCATGATGATTGTTGATCATGATGAGAGGCATAGGTGAGTTTGATTCAATCCTATTTGGTTAGGATTAGAATTTTGCTCAAAAGGATACTTTAGGTCACTTTGGGTCAAGTGAGCCTAAGTGGGTCAAATGGCTTGGTCAAAGCTTGATTTTAGTTTGATTTAACTTGCATATGAACTTATGATTGAAATATAAATCCATTTGCAAGTGGTTTGAAGTCCAATGGGTTTTGATTCATTTGATAATTTCATATTCAAAGGAAGAATATGAATGGATTTGGGGTCTGATTTTGAATTGGATTTTGGTTAAGTGATTGAAGCTTGTATTTATATTTGATTCATGATAGGTTGATTGAATCATGAAGGAAAATCAAGAGTTTGGCTTGATTTGAAGTGGATTTGGCTAAGTTCAAGATTTTGACTTCAAATGCTTAGGTTGGATTTTGGGTGGATTTGAGTTTGATTTTTGGAAGTGGTTTTCATTGTTTGAATTTATATTTCATTTATATATGTGAATATAAATGAGAATATAAATGGGTCATGAGAAAATTTCAAGGATTTGAAGTGATTTGATCATGATCTAGGCTAAGTCTTTCAAGAGGGAATTTAAAGGACTTAGGAAATTTTTTTGGAGTTTGGAGTTAGAATTTTTGAATTTGGTTTGATTTATTTATATTTATATTTCATTTATATATGTGGACATAAATGAGAATATAAATGAGTTATGAGAAAATCCTATGAATTTGAATTGATTTGATCATGATTTAGGCAAAGTCCTTAAGAAGGAAATTAAGGACTTAAGAAAGATTTTAAATTTGGAATTTAATTTTTGGATTTGATTTGATTGATTTATATTTAGATTTCATTTATATATGTGAATATAAATTAGAATATAAATGAGTTATGAGAAAATCCCATGAATTTGAATTGATTTGAACATGATTTACATTAAGTCCTTAAGAGGGAAATTAAGGACTTAAGAAGGATTTTAAATTTGGAATTTAATTTTTGGATTTCATTTGATTGATTTGTTTTTATATTTCATTTATATATGTGAATATAAATGAGTTATGAGAAAATTTAAAAGATTTGAAGTGATTGATTATGATTTAGGCTAAGTCCTTAAAAGAAGATTAAGGACTTAAGAAAGATTTGGACTTAGGAATTTTATTCATGTGTTTCAATCATGGATTTCAATCATGTGGCATTGAATTGAGTTTGGAGAAAATCAAATAAGATTGATTTGAGGTTTGACATGAAGGAAGGTGAGGAGTGGTTCAAGCTAAGGGTAGGAAAATTTTCTTGACACTCCTAAGGCATAACATATTCATATGGCTAACTATTCTAAGTCTCTAAGTCTAGGTTGAGTGTCCACAGAATCACTAGATGTGTCTTAAGATTAAGGAACTATTAAAGTCTAAGAGAAGTCCTATATCTAAGATGGAGGGGTTGAGCTCATTCTAAAATTGATGTCAACAAATGGCGCCCAATAGGTGTGGTGTGATTGACGAGGAACATCGTACGTATTGGTGCTAACCTAAATGATCAACAACACAGAGAGATCACAAGCACTAACAGAAACAATCTATCCCTAACCCAAGGTGAAGAAAGAATCCAGAGCTTAGTGCAATGTGGCTCTACTTAGGTCTAAGACATATGAGAGAGAGAAGAATCCACTAAGGGATGAGTGTGAACCTTCTACTAGGGAAGCTTCAAGTCATCCACAGGGAATGAGAGGTTTGATTTGATTTGAGTTATCAGGGAGAAATTTTCACTAGGGAAGAGGGTTGAATTTGTATCAATTTTTAGATTTAGATTTTGTTATGGACCTTGCTTTTTTTGCGATGGACCGGTAGGAGCCACAGAGGTCTAGACCTAACTCAAATTTACTAATTCAAAGGGGTTGTCTACTAAACACATAGTAGGACTAACCAACCAAAGAGATGCCTTTCCGTATGCAGCAATTGTACTAGAAAGAAAGTGTAGTACACTTACATCCTCTAAAGATAGATGCTAGTCTTAATCTATTGGCAAGGCAAATGATTGAACCCAACCTAGGTCGACTATTGAGTGAATGTCATGGGGACTTAGATCACTCAAGGATATTCATGATTAATTTTATTTTAGATTTGTTTATTTTGATGGATTTCATTAGTTTGTAATGGATCATATTGAGAAGGAGCTTATATCAGTGTAGACCTATCTCAGATTTACTGAACCAAAGGGAGTGGTTTCCAGGCTGATGGGAGAACTATCTGACCAAAGGAGTTCCTTTCGATATATAATGATCAATTCAAGGGAAGGAAGCTTGGGGACTAACATCTTCCACTAGAAAAGACCACTGGGGTGATTGGTTGGTTTGGGCAACAAATAACCCAACCTCAGGCTGCTCCTCAATTTTCAATAATCATGCTAGAAAAAATGCATCATAGTCTTATATCTCCCAAAGAAGAATGATTGACAGGGTAACCTTCTTGTAACAAAATAGATTGAACCTGATCTAAGGGAAATTGCGGAGTGAGTGCCAACCTGGGGCTTATCTCAACTAGGGTAGTCAGGCAATTCCTATAAGGAGTTCTGCTAACACCCTAAAGATAGGATGCTTGCTTGGGAAAAGAGCTTTGGGGCTTGAACTCCTAATCCACAAGTAAATATTTTTTTTATTTTATTTAGTTTGTTTATCATGGACCCTATTTTTATGAGGGATCAAATTGAGAAGGAGCTTATATCAGCCTAGACCTATCATAGATTTACTAAACTTAGGGAGAATCTATGCATCCACTAAACAAATTCTTCAACCACAGGGGTGGCTACTATGAAAGGGGAACTTCCCAATCCAAAATTAATATTGGTAGTGTCTAAATGGGATCACAAAGGACATGATCCAGATAGAGTGCACGCAGGGAGAGGGGCCGCCAAGGGCTTAGTCCAAAACCCTATAGAGATGACATGGTTAGTCATATATCTAATAAGTATTCAATGGCCAACTCAAGGAGAAAGCACGGGACTCACATGCCAAGAGTGATGTGTCCACGGGTGAGTCTCTAGCATAGTAAACTTCAACCAACCTAAGGTGCTTATCGGTTTGCAACAATCAACCAAGGAAGAAAGCTGGGAGTCACATTCTCCCATACAATTGATTGTTGATAGTCTATCTCAATAAGTTGTATCCACTTAGGGTGATTTCTGAATGACACTAGGGACATATATCAGCTCACATGTAGTTAAGAGTAAAGGAGCCTCTGGGGGACTTATCCTAAACCTCAAATATACTCGACCTAGTTAGATCATGATGATTAGTTCAAGAAGAAAACTTAGGGACTCACATCTTCCTAAATAAAATCAACATGAGGTAGCTTACTGGCTGGACAGTGAAGACTACCATACTAACAAGGTGCTCGTTGGTTTGCAATGGTCAAGTTAGGAAGAAAGCTCTAGGACTCATATCCTCCAAATAAGTGACCACTGGGGTGACATACCAGGAAGGTAGCTTATAGTCCTGACCTAGAGCAGCTAATGAGTGAGTGCCCCAAGGGGCTTACTCCCACATCAAAATAGCTCAAGTCAAAAGAATTGTGTTTATTTTTGTGAATGTGTTAAAAGGAATAGACCTGGGGACTCTTACACCTACCTTAAAGACACTAGGGATTTGAAAATGATGCCAGAAAAAGGAATTCACACTAAGAAAGGATGCCACTTGGGTTCTTTCACACCTATCTTAGTGTGTTAGTCAAAATAGGATGCCTCTTGGGTTCCATTATATCTATTCTAATAGCATTGGGAGATTGCATTTGTGTTGTGAAAGAGGATAGGATTCCATTGGGTACTCTTACACCTACCCTAGACATGTCACTGGATTCACAAGATAAGAAAATAATGCTTTGAAAGAAGAGAAGATTTGATTGGATTCTCTAATCAATTTATTACTTTAATTAAGAATGGGATTGAGAATTCTTGGTTTTCTTTGCTTCTCAATGGTGAAGTGCATGGTTTCTTCTACTCTTCTCATGGGTTAAGGTAAGGGGACCCCTCTCTCCTAACCTTTTCATTATTATTGGGTAATATCTTTCTAGAGCTATTGAGCATATGTTAAGTAAAATGCCTAACATATTGTGGTGTTACTTTTTTAGATGTGGGACACCACACAGATCTTAGGTGGTACTTATTGAAGTGATCAGTTTCGACATTAAAAAATGATGTACGATCTGGAGAGATAGAAATCACTACCCTATAATAGACCTAATCACCTAATAAGGACTCTTAAGGCATGATGGGTCTTTGAATGTACCAGAGATTTTTCCCTTACTTTATATGGAAAAGTAATGTAGAGTTTATTTTAAGTTGGGTTCATTAAGTTCCCTACGGAGGCAAGCCCCCATGGTTAATTACATCTTAAAGGAAGTGAATCCCTTAAGAATACTCTCAATTAAAGTAAGAATTCTAGTCTCTAAAGATTTTAAGGCAAGACTATCAAAGGATTGTCTATGTTGGAAAATTAAATGGGATAGATCAAAAGGAGAAGACTTATTTTAGAATCCAAATGGAGAAAGTAGAAATGCTCATGATACTAGGAAGCCTAGTGAGCAATCCAATCTATCCTATGGTTGGGCTTTATATTTTTGAAATTGAAGAGAGTTAATTATTTGAGTTTACATTTTATTAAAATACTAGGACTTATAATCCCACAACATAAGATTGTGGAAATACCTAAGTGGTGAGGATTTATGCTTATATCTTGAAGGAAACATCTATCTCAAATCCTAAGCTAGGAGCTTTGGTATAAAACACAAGCATGTCCTAAATCTAAGAGAAAGGTGGACATGATGGTCTACCTCCACATGAGAGTATAGATCGTCTGACTGTTGAACTTACAAGCGCTGGAAGTGGCCACCAACTAACACCTCCTATGCTTTAAATCCATATGGGCAAGTCTTATGCTTTGCAAGATGGCTAGGTTATTTTTATTTAGAATGGAGACTAAGTCCTTAAACTCACTCCCTAAGAGACTAGAGCATGAGTGGTATGAATTCATTACATAATCTAATACAAATTTTATAAAATTTATTTGATTCGCTGACTCTTTTTTGACAATGTGCTATGGGATTTTATATGCCTAAATACATGAGAACTTGATTATGGGTGAAATCAAGAGAGAAAGGAGTGTTCTTCCATCAAAGGCTCTCACAGGTTAAGCCTTTATTCTCTAGCATAGATGGAAGCCCCCTCTTAACAAGAGTGGAAGAATATGATAAGCATGATGTTATACATACAATCACCTAACTAAGGGATTGCTAAATAAAATGTTATCTTGATTTAATTCCTAGGTTTTTATGTGAGATTATGAATTATTTTAAAATTTAATTATGAGTTATTAATTTGGGTAGAAAATTTTATTTTATCTTAAGATCCTACGATCTAGCCACACATTCAAACATCAAACATGAAGA